>VXBU01012739.1:118488-160988 GCA_013400315.1 Bombycilla garrulus | reverse complement strand
AATGAAGAGGGGTGTCTTTTCTAATTATTTGGTTTACCTTTTTTTGTCCTCTTAAATGTCAAAATCAAACCTTATACAACAAATCTTAAAATCTAGTTGACCTGAAAACAACAATGATAATTATAACAATAACAATTATAAAATTCATTCACTTCACTTCAAAGTACTGATACTTCATTCCCGAAACTCTAATAAAATAGCAGAATCTTACAATCCTCCATGAGTAATAATTTCTGCCTACCATGTAGATCAAAAAGTGCTCCAGCCTGTGACTCATGACAAAGCAGTAGTTTTTGTATGTAATTTTTGCCATTCTGAACATGTTTTACCATTTCATTACCATTTCACTTTGGGTATTTTCCCTGCTTGGGTACCTCTGCTATCATTCCAGCAATGTACAGACACCTACCAAGTCCAGTGTCTCTTTCCAGTGGAAGGCACAGCCACAAGAAATGGTCTTTCTGCCAAACTTCTCCCCCACGCACGTGATTTAAAGCACAGAAATTAAGCTCTCTTGCTGTAGCACTGCAGTCATGGTTGCAGGCACACAGTCCCCGAGCAAGAGGAAGGACTTGCTTCCTGAATCAGAAGCAGAACAGCCCAGTGCAGTTTCCATCAGCTAAACCTGCCCAAGCCTGTGGCTGTGTCTGCTCTGTGCACGGAAATGTGTTAAATACTCAGCAGAGAAAGGAGTTTGCCTGATCAAAGGTTGGACAGTCAAAGTTTAGGATACTCTCTTGACACTTTCACATTACAGGGGATTTAAAAGCTGCTTACCTGAGAACTGACAAAACAAATACATATATAATTGCCAGTTTCTGCCAGGTTCTCCTCTTTGATACAAATACAAAATCGGTGGATTTTTTGGGAGATTAGATTTATGTGGTCTCTGTCACTGGCAAAAATATTTTTTCATGCTTTTTTCTTTGGACTGAGGTGTTATTTGGTGACTACACAAATAAATCATATTAATGAGCTTCAAATTCATCAAAAAGAAGAGAAAATCAAAACTGCTATCACACATCACTAATATGAAAAACAACTCTTCTTCCCTTCACTCCAAATTCCAGCACTATCAAGAGGAAAAAAAAAAAAAGTGTTAAATTAAAATTAACTGTTTTGGGCTGATTTTCATGGTTGCTCAGGCTATGACACCACATCACAAGAGTGAGAGAAGATTAACTGTCTCTACATTATCTACTGATTCAGCCAGGGTCTTTCTCAACCACTTATTTGACTGAATTTGACTTTTTAGGAATACTCTTTTAAATTTTGGATAGAGAAACCCCCTTGAGTAAGGAAGAGATTTTACTTTTTACTGTTGTGGGATCAGTCACACATGTCATACAGTATTTTTATGACTCTCTGACTGACTGAAGTTTGCATTTGAAACCCGAGCAAGCAAAAGGAGCTAACAAGTAGTGGGCTGGGAATTCTCTCTCATAACCAATTTCTTAGTCCCAAGAAAATTGTACTATTAACATTAGAGAATATATCCTGGAAGAAGCTGAGCTTGCCTGCAGCATGCTGAGGGTCCTCTGTACTCCAAAGGTGTTCAGATTTCTGAGTATTCAGCTTCCTCCAGCACAGAAAACCATCAGAGCAGATGCATTTTCATAGTCAGTACCCACAAAGTCATCAAAAATAGCAGAAGCTTAGAATGACAAACATGCTGAGCCAAAGAGAATTGAGGCATTCAGAATTTGAATGGAAAATAATGAATCTAACATGTCTGAATGTTAGATGAAAAAGAAGATTAAACGACAGTTTTTACATTTGAAATATTAAGTCATTAGGAGATAATACTAGAAACAGGGATGTTTATTACATTTTACAACTACAGCTTGCTTTGCTGTATTTTCTGACTTCTGAGATGTTCTCCATTTGGAAAATGAAATCTGAAAAAAAATTTCCTAGTGTCAGTCAGTTTGATTTCCTGCATCTCACTGTTATGATATTTATAACATTAAATTGTGAACAATCTTTCACTACATTGGAAATTGTTCCAGTAGGAAAGAATAAATTTGTGTAGCTTTTTTTAGCAAGTCTAAATTCAGTCAATATTTGAGCTACCTCACACTCCACTTTTGGTAGCATTGGTCAAATGATTTTTCTTGCAGTAGTGAACTTCTGGGACATAATCTGCCCACAAAAAGATTAAATTCTGTTCCTTAAGTGGTGTTTTTCCTGGTGTTCTCTTTGCACTGATGTTTACTGCCAGAGTCCCTGGACACACTCTGAAGTTAAATCCCAATGAAGACCATAACTTGTGCATTTGCAACTAGGATGTGACTAAAGCAAGTGACTTTGATTGAAGTAATGACACAAAATTGTGCTACTGACCAGAAAGAATTATGAAAATCCTCTTACTAGTCTATTTCTCATCAAAAATCTGGCATTTCATGTCCAGGTTCTTTTCAGGAATGGACAAGAGAGGCTTCAGAGTCCTGCTGGGATCACCACATCATGTTCCAGACTGAGCAGGGGCTGTGTAGGAATAAGATCTTCTCCTAATGAGGAAGTGAGTGAGAGAGGCCATGGAGACCCTCCATCCCTGGGATGGTCTGATTTGTCCTCCCTGTCCCCTAAAGGGAATACAGAAAAAGCATCAGATCAGGCTGCCCACCTTTTTTCTACTTTGTACTTCCCCTGGAAAAGGAAACTTTCCCACTAACTCTGGATGATTTTAAGGCAAACAGGCCCTGTACAAATGGATAAACAGTATAAGGTAGATTATCAGATAAGATTTTTATCAGTAAGAGCCATAACACACAAAAAGCAAAAACTTTTTTAGTCACTGTTTCTGTGAGTCAGGACAACTCAAGTCTGCAAGTCTGCAGTGTTAATGTATTTCTGTCTGGCCATTTTCCCTACGAGCCACCAGTGGTAAGGAACTACCCTGCTTTAACAAACAAGCTTTGGGTGTGCAGGATAACACAGGAGCTACCCTCTGCAGCAGCTGTGCCTACAAGCTCCAGGAGGAAAGCTGAGAGAAAACAATTTGGTGGGACAGAATCCTACCTCCCTTCAGAAACAACTATCCATCTAAAGTCAAGGGAAAACATAATTAACGTTTCATGTAAGATTTTCTTTCTAAACACAAAAACACACTCCTAAGCAGTGAAGTCTGCCTCTCAGATCAGCACTTCTAGATCACGAAATCTGCCCAGCCCAGACTGCAGGTTTGAAGTGCTCCCCACAGCGAGAGCCTGCACCCCACAGAAACACGTGCCCAGCCACGCTCACACAAGCAAATGAGGCCACCTAGGTCAGCAAAGGTGATGCTGCCTGGGGCAGCTTTTATCTACAAGCCCAAATCAGCTGCCTTTACCTGCTGTGCTGGAGGTTACAGTGCCATAGTGAGGGTACTTAACCAAATAAGCAAAATATTTCAGTCCTCTCTTAAAAAAGTAGTCGTTTGGGGTAGAAGGAAGGTCAAGGAAAGAGTCAAAGTCTGTGTGGTATTAATTCTTAGGACCACACCTTAAACTGGATGCAAAAGATAGATTTATCCTTTCATGGTAATCTGGGAATCATTCAGCAAAGAAAAATGCAACTCATATCTACCCTCAACCTTTCTCTGTTTTTCGACCTTTTTCTTGTAGAAAAAAATTAACACCCAGAAGCCACTGCTTCTAGTCCTTCACAATTCTATAGGTTTTATGTGTAGCTCTTGGTCAAAAAACTGCCATGTCTGGTTACAGTTTCTTTAAAGAAATGCACTTATCAAGCTCTCTACACCTAGGACACTTTTTTTCAACCTCTGTTTTTTTTATTTTTCCCTTTTTCCCATTTCTCACACTTGCTTTCTTACTTTCTTTGCTGCCTCTTTCTCCTTTTTCAATCTTTCTCATCTAGCCTTTCCATTGTTATTCACCCTGTTTATTGCCTCAAGCAGCCCTGACATACTGGACATCATCTGAAACTACAAACGACAGGATGCAATAAGCTAGAGAATAGCAGTAATCTGAGGAAAGTTCTTCATTCACTCTTGCTCCTAACTCTCTGTCTTCTTATCCTACACAGAAAATAAAAAAATCAATACCACCTCACAGGGCTTGATAAAAGTGCTGGACGAGTACAGCAGGCATGCTGGATATAGTAAATTAAAGTGATCAAAATTTTCCAGTCGACTCTGCCTATAGCCTACATAAACTAACAACCCTGTCTGTCACTCTAGAAGCTTTATTTTATCTGTGTCTCTGATTACATAGAGAATGAGCACACAGACGGTATATGTGTACACATTTATCTGTATGCATATGTGTAAGAAACAGATAGGAGTAGGAATCAGACTGTGTTCATAACAAATATTTCCTTTCAGATGGGTAGATTTTGAATTTGCTAACATATTTAAAAGCACAAAATGTTGTGGAAATAAACGTTTCATCATCAGATGATGATATAACCAAGATTAAAATTACTGCATTGTATTTAATTTTCAATATGTTGCTCCCTGTCAGGCTAGATTTTAGCCAGTGTAAATCAGCACTTAAAATACCATTTGAAGACCAGGCTTGTTACCTTTTCATGTTGTTTTTCTGGTCTAGACATGGCTTAACAATTTCCAATCAATGTCTAAAAAAGTATTAGAGAACTGAGAGACAAAGCAGGCAGCAGGGTGATCTGGCAGTAGCAGGATTCATAGACCAAATACATGAGAAGCTAAATTTTCCCCTCAAAGGAAAATGTCAGTGGATGCCTTGACTTCAGGGGGAGATGTGTAAAGGGTTATTTCACAATCAAAATGCCATAATGTAAAATTTCAGTGTCTCTAAAAGAAGGTTGATCTTGTACTAATTCAGGAGGAATTCTATCTTCAAGAAATGGGAGAGCAGCAAATGCCTTCACCTGTTTTTTTTTCTGTGTTCAACTTTCTAGATATTTGCATTTGGTAAATTATGCCAGTTTCTGTCTTGTGTTTAAAACAAACTGCTTCTGATGAGCTACGTGAGGTTAGTAATTCATGTAGCAAGCCTGACCCCAGATTTGGGTGCCTCTGCATGCCACGAGGGCTGAGTGCCAGACTGTGCTGTGAAAACCACCTTCTTGTATGGATTTTTATACCTAAACCCATAGTATTGATCTGGTCCTCAGAAGGCACTAAACAAAACAGTTTGAAGGAAACCTGCCAGTGTGCCCATAAAACAGATAAATCTTTGGCAATACGAATGTGGAAAGAAAGAGGGAAAGAGAGAAGGAAACAGTACAGGCTGAGATCACATGGGTCACATGGAAGGAAAATCCAAAGAGGACAACCCAGTCTCCAGAAATTTTTTCACCCACAAGCTAAGATTGCCTTCTTCTACAAGGAAGCTCTCTCTTTTACCTCTTCTTTCTCCCGGTTCTGTCCACTGCAGCCATTACACATGCCCTTTTCTCTTTCTGGGTTTGTACAGAATTCCAGCCTCTTTGATCCCTCCTGCTTTGCCCCATGCCTGCCCTGGGCTAATGAGGCTAATGAGCACGATCACTACACATCTGAGCAGGGTCACGGAGCAGCTTCAAGGTCTTGTTTCTGACACGTTTGACTCCTTTCTCCCTTCTGGTCTTGCACTCCTCCTGCAGTGCACGATGGTGCTGGGTTCATGAACCTCCTTGGGATACTGTTGCCTGAGCTCTACACACTGAACAACCTGATCTGCACTAAAATGATTGTGCCAAGCACACTTAAGCAATGTATGGCAAAAACACAAGCAATGCATGGCCTGAGATTCTTAGACTTTATTCTGAAGCTGTCACAGTGTCTTTGCCTGCATTTGTGCCTCTGATTTTTTTCAGCATTCAATTTTATTAATGAAATGTCTTGTATCTGTATATATAGTTCTGTTTGTACCTATAATTTTCAATATATTGTATTGGAATTGTATTCAATATACTGTATTGAATACTTAATATATATATAGGCTCCAATCCTCAAAACATGTGCCAGGGAAAATATAAAATAATTCCAGAAGTTCAGTATATTTTGGGCAGTGTTTGTAAGCAAGTGTACTGGACCACTATTGACTTTTTTCTAGGATACTATAGCCTGTATGTTACCACAGCAAGCACAGGAGTCAAAGGCAAAACTTGGAGAAAGAGTGTAGGAGTGCAAAAAATGCATGGTGAAACCTCTTAAGCCTTACCCTAGTCTGGAGTTTTGGGATTTTCTCCTTTGGAGATTGCATCCACCTCACAGTTTCACAGCGCAGTGCTCAGCTCTGTGCTACACAGCTGCAATGTCCTCAGTGAAGTACATTTTTGCTGAAGCAATAGATGTCTTTGGTTAGTTTTAAGCCTATTGATGTAATTTAAGGGGTTGTACCCTAAACCCCTTTCTGTCTGGAACAGTGGAAAACTATCCCTTATTAACTTTTTCCCTGGTTTTTATTATTCCATATGGAAGTATCACATCTTGTTTCTTTGCCTCCAGACACATTTTTTTTTCCAGCGGAAGTTCTAATCTTTTCATTTTTCCATTTTTCCTCAGAATTGTCTTTTGGTTTTATTCTGACTTATTTTCTTCACAGAGAATCTCTGTTTGCCTTGCTACCCATGCATTTCACCAATTATCAACAGAACTTACAGATAAGAAGGGAAAGCACAATGTGAGTAGAGGATCATTGAGTCTCGAACTGTTGCTTCATGGGTGCTCTTTCTGCTTGGTCTAAATCCTGTAAAACCCTTCAGAGCTTTGCCAGAGCATGAGCTGCAGAGATCGACCTGAAGAAACTCAAACATTTTCTTTCAGAGGGTATGGAGTCCCACTAATTTTCTTCCCTCAATTTGTTTTCTTTTCAGATTAATTTTTCTCCATAGTTTCTCTTTGCATTTCACCTCCAATTTGTTTCACTTTTCCAGAACTGCTTTTACCCTCACCCCAGCTCCTCTTTAACCACCCACAGCCATCTGGAAACCAACTCTGCTCTAGCTAGAAACCAAAAGCCTTTTCACTGTGATGCTTCCTCAAACATAGAAACACTGTAGCTGACTTAGGCAAACAGAGCATTAATAGCAGGAGCCTGTGACCCACAGCAAATTAAGAAATATCTCCAAATGTAATTCTTTCCCTGTCAGCTCTTCACCAACTGGTTTTCTCGCTGATAGAAACTGGATGGGAGTTGTTACACAATGCCTCTTATCCATATAGAGCTTTATCTTTAGGAGATCCCATCCATTTTTAGCACCTTTCTCCATTATGTGACTCATTGTCTAGTGAAGGCAACTGATTGTGCATATAAGAAGATTTTTATTAACAATTGGGGAGAAAAGGCATTTTTAGGATATCCTGTTTCTATCCTAAAATATCTTAGCAATTTTTGTTTTCATCTGTTTTGTTGTTTCTTCTGAATAAGGTAAGTAATTACGTAGTGCCATAAACTTATTTCATTTTTTTTAATTCAAAGCCATTTTAATTTATTCAAGTAGAACAATTATATCTTTATGCCACTATAACTTAACAGTCAAATGGATAGGTAAAAATAATTGCTCCTGGGCTGAGACCCCTTTGCCAAGTTTCATTCCAGAGCAGTGTTGTTGTAAATCCCTATGAACAGTGTATTTGTAATGGAAATGCTGGCACAGACTTATAAATGTGGCAGCTTAAACAATATCACTAGAATAAAAAGGCACCATGTATTAAATTAGTACATAAGCAAGTATTGCAACAAATATGTTCCCCTTCTTTGTGCATGTAATCCAAGAGCTGTCTATTGGCATAAGAGTTTCTTTCCTGTTATTACCATAACCTTATTTTCCTGTATCAAATACCAGATAATTACAAAGATACAGCAGGAAAATAGACTTAAAATTGAAGTTTAATATTTATTAAAATATTTATTTATTTTAATTGCTTTGAAGAAAATGCCATTACTGACACTATCTCCAAAGTATTTATACCAGAATATGTCAAGCAAACCAGTGATATAAATATAATTTTGAAAAGTGTATAATTTGGCCAAACGCATGTGGAATATCCCAAATATGACAAGATGTACCTCTTCATCCACAAGTTATGTCCCTGCACAATACTAAATCCCTCTTCCACAAAAGGAAGATTTTTCAATATGGTACTTGCAAAAACTCACATAGGGCCAACAGAAGCTTGTAAAACTGAATGAAAAATGTCAGTGTTATTTCTCAATTCAGACTGTGGCAGTTCATAAAAACTTTCAGTCACAAGCTTTTGATAATAAATATCATAAGAATATCTACTGATCATCTGTAGTCAGAGCAGCTCTCCAAGAACAGCAGAAGCTACAGGGGTGCTGTCAAGACAGACTCAGCATTTGGGCTTTGTCATGTAACATGTTGATTTTACAAAGCCTGACACTAAGGAGATCACTCATCTTTGTTTATAATGAAATATTTTGCTTGTGTCCCTGACAAGCTCTCATGATGATACATTGCTGCATGATTACTGGTGAGTGAGATTGGCAGAAAAAGCCAGTGTCCCCACTGCTTGTGAATTTTCTTGTGTTTCTCTCACTCTCCTCACTGTCACAGCTGAAATTTCCCTTCTCACCTGCCTACTTTCTCTGCTCCCCCTTCTCTGATGTCTTTGTGTACAGCATATTTCCCTGGCCACCTGTGCAGGTGTCAGAAATGGAGGGAAACTTAGTCCAATGAGAAAGCAGTTGATTACTTTTTGAGATAAATCATGTGGAAGAATGAGCTGAAATTGGGCCAAAAGGAAGGCAAAGAACAGTATTTGCAATGACACCTAAGGAAAAGATGAAACAAAAAATGCAAGTGACAAACCTTGGACTCTCCAATGTCACAGGCAGTCAGGCAGACTCCTGTTTTATGTCTAATCAAGAAGTGGCAAATGTAACACAGCCGGTATGCCTTTACATAGGAGGGGAGCAATGCCTGCGTCATAGATAACAGCAGTTTCAGCACTATCCTGTTCCCTTACATTAACAATCTCCTCTTAGAGAGGTCTGGCCAGCCTCATTCAGCCCATACCCCACCAGACTGAATGAACACAATCTGACACACCATCACTGCACCCAAGAATTTCACCTCCCCTTTAGGCTAAAGCCATTCTATGCAATAGGCCAAAATCAGTCCAAACATGAGAACATGGTGATCCGTTGAAATAAATGGACACCTGTCCCCTTGTTTGGGAGGATCAATACGTTTATTATAAAATAACTTCAAGTTACTTTGAAAAATCGATATGTCAGGAAAGAGAATTGTTACATTTTCTGGCAAAAAGAAGATGGCAGATAATTTTAAATTCTTCATATGTACCCATAGATTAGATTAAACCAAATGAGTACTAGTTTTTAAAAATTCAACACTTTTAAAGCTGTGGGGGGAAAAAAAATCTGATTACATGATTTTTCATTGTAAAATTTCCAAAGTGGATTTAAAAAAATGGAATTGCTCCAATTATTATGACTTCTACCAGAGGTTCTCTACAGTCAACAAAAAGGATTACAAGTAGGCCAATGCTGCTGATGGATTTGCAAACGATGCTTCATGAGCTGGTCTTGGCAGAGAGTTAGAAAGTTTTGGTGTATGGAGCTGTAGGTATATGACTGACAGGTGCTCTAGAGTCACTGGGACGGTCCAAATAAAAAGGTTTTTGTAGGCTAGAACTGGCAGATTGGTCAGCAAGATAAGGATTGAGAAATCTAAATTCATAAAGCTATGTCACTGATAATTAACCTCAAGGTGCTATGCAAGATTCCTTTTATGAGAATGGAGTGCAGCTATTGGTATTTAAATATCAGTTTGTGTTGTAGAATAGCTGGATAAACTAAACATTCTAGCTTTTTAAAGGTAATAAAATATGGCCTGCATAGTTTTGTATTTGTAGTTCCTATTACTTTGTCATTCAGCTTCAGCTTTAATTTGGCTTGGTACTTGCAACCATCAATACTATTTATTAGACCTTGATAAAAATGACCTCTCATCCAAAATCTCCTTTTACACAAGTCTGCAGGGTCTGCATCCATGTCCTCTCTGTGTTTGGCCTAGCAAAGGGGTTTACTGAAACATTTCCAAAAGAGCACATTTTGGGAATGGCTGCTTCCTGTACAGCACATTTAGCAAAAACGTATCTGTGATTATTTTTGGGTAGGACCTAATTAGCTGAACTAAGTAGGGAACGAAAACCATGCTAATGTGACCCACTATGTCCAATCAAAGTAGATATCAAATACTGGATGTACAAAGTGAACAGCTTGTGAATGAGCTGCCAACTAAAGTAGAGAAGGAGTTAATCCTCTCGCTGGCTTAGAGGAAGGATCACAGTTGCCAGCTTGTATACAGGAATTTGCAGGTTGGTGGGGCTGGGTCAGCTCTGGGGAATTAACTAATTCTTTCATCTTCTTCCAGTGTATTATAAGATGTCTGGACTAGAGGAAGTGAAGCCTGAGACTGGTGGGGAAGAGTCAGTCAGTAAATAATGAGGATAAGGCTAGAAGGAAAAGAATAAGAGAGAAGTTCTCCTAATCCTGCAGTTTCAGAGAAGTGGTCCCATTGTAGCCTTGCAGCAACTTCTGAGAATCATAGCTTCATTTTCTAATTTCATGGAAGGGGAGCCACTCTTGCTTGAAAGAGCAGGACATAATTTATTAGCTTTATTTAAGAGAGGGTTGCAACATGACACAATACAGAATTGTTTCTCAGTTTATAACAGTGCCAATTCAGAAGCTGGCTTGGTACTGATGGCAGAAAATAAATTAGGTGTTTTTCTTATATGCATGGAAGAGAAAGCATTAGAAGATGGGATGTGTGAACATTGTTTCCTTCCCCAATTTTTAACAGATAAATCGCAGATGAACTTCAAGTTGTTGTTGCATTGATGGTCAGGTTAAAAGAGTGAGGGCCAGCCCTCATAAGAAAGTGCAGCATGTGGTTTGTGTTTTCACCCTTTATGGCACAAACACAATACAAAAATACATTCATTTAAAGTATTAGGAGTAACAACTTTCTTGTTGGTAGCTTTTTCCCTTTCTGTCCTACTTTCATTTAAACTTTATCATTTTTACAGACACAAATATTTAATCCTGGTTATGCCAATTTTTAATTCAGACGTTTGAGTATTTTCTTTGATTTATGATCCTTATCACCTTCCAGAAACTTCCACACCCTTTTTCAGAGACAACTAATACTGAGTTCATCAACATTTCTTATTTATGATGTATTTCTTTTCCCACATATTTCTGAAGCATTGGGGTTACAGGAGGTAGCAGAAGCTCATTTCAATGGCTGATTACAGGAATAAACAAGATAGGACAACAAAGACCTGATTATGGTGAGAAGCTGTGGAAACCCAAATATCCAAATTAAGGGATGAATGCACCCTCATCCAAGAGGACAGAGAAGGTCAGGACATATGGTCTTTTTAAGAGCTTTAAAGCTTGACTACAGCAGGAATAAAACCCAGAATAGCGAACACCAACATAAAGACAATTGCAATGCTTGCCACAAAATATACAGCCTCCATCCATATTGCTAGAGGGGAAGGTCAAGTGCTTGTGATGACATTGCTCCCTCACATGCTTTTATTACATCTCCCCTACCAGGCACGAGCTTGCATAACTTGCACCAGATACTAAGTACACAGAACAAGCAGAATTTATTTGCCAGCAGCCAAGGGGAGGAAACTGTCCACATGACATTTGCTTTTCCAGCTGTGCTCCATGTCCCACCATCTGAATAAGTTATATTCATTTTACACTCACTAAAAGCTTTGCTGAGACAGGTTGCATTGCCTTGACACAGCTGGATGTAGCTATGCTCTGACTGATGTTCAATTTATACCCGAAGAATAACCTTCCTTTAATATACTGCTGAATCAAAGAATCACTCTACCTGTGCCACGTATGAATTTGACCTATGTACCATAAATTCCATGGCATAACCGGCTAAATTATTATACATTTTTTCTTATATTTTTCTGAACTTTTTGCATACACAGACTGACAAGTTCATGGATAAAAAACCAATAAATATTTTTTTCTTTGTTTTTCTCTGAAGAATTATTTTGGACATTCAATAGAGTTTATGTCTCTAAAAGCTGTGAGGTAATCTGTGCTGCAGGATCAGATGGCTTATTCAGTGTTCTTTACATCCTTATTCTGAGATTTTAATTTTTTTAAAAAAGAAAATCATAGTTCTTCCTAGTGATCCAGTTGTTCATAAATTATGTACAAAAATAAGTAAACTTGTTGGAAAATGTATGCTGATCTTAAAGCCTTCCATCACTACCATTTCAATTACACTGCCTTGGAATCTGTCCTCAGGAAAATAAAATGAATATATAAAGACTGGATCATCAGCTTGGTGCTTCAGCCACCAAAGTCTGGAGGCATTTGCAGATGGCTTCAATGGGATCTGAATTGTGTTCAGAAAAAGCACCAATCTTCTCTAGTTTTCTTTTCCTCTTTCCTTTCCTTTCCTTTCCTTTCCTTTCCTTTCCTTTCCTTTCCTTTCCTTTCCTTTCCTTTCCTTTCCTTTCCTTTCCTTTCCTTTCCTTTCCTTTCCTTTCCTTTCCTTTCCTTTCCTTTCCTTTCCTTTCCTTTCCTTTCCTTTCCTTTCCTTTCCTTTCCTTTCCTTTCCTTTCCTTTCCTTTCCTTTCCTTTCCTTTCCTTTCCTTTCCTTTCCTTTCCTTTCCTTTCCTTTCCTTTCCTTTCCTTTCCTTTCCTTTCCTTTCCTTTCCTTTCCTTTCCTTTCCTTTCCTTTCCTTTCCTTTCCTTTCCTTTCCTTTCCTTTCCTTTCCTTTCCTTTCCTTTCCTTTCCTTTCCTTTCCTTTCCTTTCCTTTCCTTTCCTTTCCTTTCCTTTCCTTTCCTTTCCTTTCCTTTCCTTTCCTTTCCTTTCCTTTCCTTTCCTTTCCTTTCCTTTCCTTTCCTTTCCTTTCCTTTCCTTTCCTTTCCTTTCCTTTCCTTTCCTTTCCTTTCCTTTCCTTTCCTTTCCTTTCCTTTCCTTTCCTTTCCTTTCCTCTTTTTTCTTTTTTTTTCTTTCTTTGCTTTCTCTTCTATTTTTATTTTTTAAAGAATGCCAAAAAGGATATCATCCTCATTGAAATCAAATGTGGAGACCTAGTCCAGAGTGTTTTCTAGAAATTATCAAGAAGACAGCTGTGGAGTGTGAAAATGTTTCTTGCTTTATGTTTTCTAATCCAGTTTATCTGTCTTCAATGTAATCAGACAGTGAACAGGCTGGAATAAATCCCTGGACATCATCTCTGGTCAAAAAAAAAAAAAAAAAAAAAAAAAAAAAGAAAAAAGAAAAATTAAGAGCCAATGGTAAAATAATTTGTGATCATGTAATTTCTTTAAACCCCATAAGCAGCTCTGACCCAGGGTGAGCCCAGGGCAGGGACAGCAGGCTACACTGCCAGGAGATGCAAGATCTGTCCTCAGCCCAATAACATGTAATTCTTTTTCTGTAGCTGGAACACTGTGTCACACATTTCTTGGAGTCCTGCTCAGCAGCGCTGGAGGGATGGATTTGGTGCTTAGCTGACACAGCACGAGGCTGTGGCTTGGGTTGTCCCAGCGCCCCACGCCAGCAGCTCTGCACACTGAGGTGCCTAAGACATCCCCTCTTTCTCTGTCTGGTTTATGCTCTTGTCTGATATTTTCAAGGGGTTTTAATCACAACTCTAGCAGATTGATCAGTGACAGATATGAGCAACAACTTTTGCATGCTAACAGTGCAGGATTTCTTATCTGAGATAATATTTCTCTCTTAAACGGCCTCTGCTTTTCTATGTATTAATTAAAATCTAAATACTAAATATTGATTGATGCGTTATCAGGCCATAGCAGTTGGGCCCTGCCACATTGATTTTTAACTGTGATTTATTATCATATTTAAGAAAAATCATTTTGTGTGCTTATACGAGGAAATAGACTTTAGTGAGGGTGTGATTCTTTTGTATCATTTTTGTTGTGTAGAGGACGGGCCAATTCCTCAATTGTGGCTAAGATTGCTGATATCCTTCATTGCTTCTTCTCTTTGGCCTCCAACGGCTAATACTTTAAGCCTGCTTGGTCTTATCATTAGGAACAATGGGCATTAGGATTACCTCTTTAATCACAACTAAGATTAACAGATGGTATGAATCCAACATCTTAAAATTATCTAGTTATTAACAAGTATTTCCTTTAACACATCGATAACATTTACTTTTCCTAACTGCTCAGGCAGAAACGCAAACTCTAGCATTAATAACGGGAGAATTTCTCACTTTTGTCTGTTACTATCCCTTTCTACATAAAGACATCCTAAATATAATTATAAAGAAAATGTATATGTAGTTCTAGATACTACTCTGGACTCTGAATCTGCTGCTGCTAGAAAAATTTTTACTTTCAGTATGTGTGTATACAAATGGACAGGGGTTGTATGGATGCATATACTAGTTTATGTACATATTTTTATTATTTTTGGCTAAGAAATTAAAAACTGTGCTACTTTTAGATTTTTTTTCTGTTACTACATCAAGAGAAAGACCACAATATTTGAATTAACATCTTGGGTTCTGTTTGCATTAGCAATAGAAAGAACACCTATATTTTCTTTCATTCTCCATAAACCAGGTTATCAAAACTACTGCTTATGAGGTCCAAACTTTATTCTTTCTCTTTTCACCTTATTTTCTCCAGGTTCAGATGCCTAGTGAGAATTTATTAAGCCATCAGGTAGGTATTGTTAAGCGTATTTTGCTTTGCTTCTCATTTGACATTGGTAAATGAATTCCTGAGGACACTGTATTATGAATCATAGGCAAAATTATCAACTACAATGGCCAGTTAAAAGAAGACTGTATTTTCAAAAGAGGGCACAAAACTATCCCTTCCTGATTTTTTTTCTGCAAATCAATACTTTTCATTAAGAAAACAGAAAAACAGGTAATAGATACAAATATCAAAACTCTGAAATAGTGAGCAGCTGTCTTGGACTAACTGTTATTTAGTAAGTGCTTTCATTGCACTGAACTCAGCAAAACCAGAGAAGGACAGAGCCTGCGCTCTAGGGACTCACCCTCTCAACAGATTTCTTTGTATTACAGTCCATAAATACAGATATTTCCAAGTACAGGGTGGCTGCCTATAGATTGGCATCTATTCACTCAGCAATAAGTGACATAATCGTATCTGTCTTCTACAATCACAATTCTCTGCTAACGTAAGATTTCTCCCTAAAATATAAAAGACCTATCTGATACTACTGATAATTACCCTAAACAAAACTTTTATAAAATTTTATTTCTGGGATATAGGAAATTAATATTTTCCTGACATAGATTAATCCCTCCATTTGAGTGACTGATAGAATCTAATAACTGCTGGTGCTGTTCACTAGCATAATAGTTTTTAAATGTACTTGCCAATTAACCCTAAAATTAATCCTAAAAATATTTAAACACAAGATTGAAAGTATTACAGAAAAATACTTAACTGTGGTGCTCCATTTTATACACATTTTTTTGCCTGTCAGTTGTGGTGATGAACTTTATAAAGAAAAACCACTCCTGGAGGTTGGTAACGAATGTTCAGTAAGAACTGGGGAGTACAAACAACTAAAAGGATAGCCACTAGAATGTTGTGCATGCACTGCCAAGTGGAGGGCTTAAAATTTCCATTTCATGAATTTCAAAATACAGTTATACAGATACAGTTAAAACATAAGATTTTATGTCTCAACAAGACAAAATTTTGTCCTGACAATATTTTTATAACCACCCATCCTAGGTTACAATGTAAAAATATGCCAGAGGGTCTGTATTCTATCTCCATCTTCATGAACTGTTGAAACCAGGAGGGGCAGTGTTTTCCTTGCCTCCTCCCCCGGACTAGCTCCCGTTAATGGGCCATCAATGCTTTGCCCCATGAGTCATAGACAACTCCCTCCAGGAGCCATTTCCTGTTTAATGGGCAATTAAGGACCCACCACATAACTCATAGAATGACATCAGCCCATTGTAAGATGCTCTGCCCAGGGGGAGGAGCCAAGCATTCCCACCTGGATATAATCTGGGAGTTCAGACAGAACAGGAATCTGCCTTCTACTGGTTTCCCAGAGGAGCAGCCTTCTCTCCTCCTAAAATTCCCTGAAAAAGGACCAGACCCTTCTACATCACCACTGGACCATTGGAGGAAAACTCTGCCCTTCTACAGGATCTCTGCTTCAGTAGAACCATTTGTCACTTTGGGACGACTACTGGAGCCACCATTCCAACTGGACTGCTACCAACACCCTGACTGACAGGGTGTCAGGTTGTATTCTAACTGTCAGGTTTTCTTTTTGATTAATACTGCATCTTGTTCTAATTTTCCTATTAAGTTGTAACAAGTCTGTTGGTTTTTGGTTTACTTTATTTTGTTTATACATATTAAAGAACTATTATTCCTATCCTCATATCTTTGCCTAAGAGCCCCTTTAATTTTAGAAATTATAATAATTTGGAGGGAGGGGGTTTACATTTTCTATTCCAAGAGAAGCTCCTGCCTTCCTTGGCAGGCACCTGTCTTTCAAAACCAAGACACCACCTTTTACTCATTCCTAAGGAATTAATTTTCCCCTCTCTGATGTTGTTTAGTGTCTAATCCTGAGCACTCAGCAAGGGAAGCTCTTTACCACAGTAGTCGGAGGATAGTGCTACTAATCATGCAGAAAGTGCCATCAGAAGTGCAAATTAAATATAAAAGTGATAGATTCTCCTCTATTCCCATGCATTCAGATTTATTTTCATTAGTTCAGTGTCAGGTCTTGCATTTAACTGTGGCAGGCCTGCAGACATGAAGATGATTTTGAAAATAATATCTTTTGAAAAATTACCTCTTATAAGACTATCTGTTAACAAAGTGCTTTTCTAAATTGGACTTGCTCTTACCTAGGAACTTTCAAGCTCAGAGCAAGAGGTGACATTTCTTCTTGCACTAGCCAAATTTTCAAGCAAACAGTCTAGACTGCACATGTTTAATTGAAGTCTGGTGAATTTGGTGGGGAATGGTTGTGTTGGTTGGTTTGTTTGTCTGTTTTCATCCACTTGGACAAAAGGTAAACCACCAAATATGTGATAAAAACAGTGACACCACAAAAGTTAGCTGTTGTTTACATTTATTCCCTCCTACTTCCCCAAATAATAACAGTGACTAATTAGTCCATATTGCACATGGACTGTGTACCAGTGCACTACAGACTAATTGCTAGCTAAATAGCTTTTGAAGGGAATATAGATGCACTGCTGCACTAAAAATGACTGCAGCTTTTCACCCTGAGTTCAATGGGTGATTTGGGGATCTGGTATGACAAGCAGTTCCACGTGGGAGTAACTTTATCCACTGGGCAGTTACTCAAAATTTTACGTGTAAGTATGAAAAAGTTGTCACATGATCATACAATAGAAGAACAAACCCTCCTTTTCAGGTTATGTCAGTTTGACTAAGGCAAGTGCAAAAAGTCTGGCAGTCTTCCACATCCCAAATCTGTGATAGTGGTGCTAAAATATATGACTAGCTGGGTAAGAATCCTCCAGGCAGAAGTTTGCAGTTATTGTTTACATTTGTGGTAAATTAAAGGATGTTTTGTTCACTAAGAAGGACAAATCACAATGACAGCTAAAGTCCTTGTAAGATAAAACACAAGGACAGAAAGCTAAAAGTTCTTGTAAGACAAACCACAATGGCAGGGAAAAAAAGTCCTTAGATTAAGATAAAACTCATATGTAAATATGCTCTTGCTCAATAAGTACTTGCTCAAATAAGCTTTAAGTTCCAGAAATCAGAGCAGGAACACCAAATAAGGAAAGAAGACACCCGAGGAAGACTACCAAGCTTCATCCAAAGATCACCAGGAGGCAGAATGCGACCACCTAGCAACAGTAGGAGACATACGCAGAGTACAACTAAGACACATCAGCAGGAAATGGGATTGTATAAAAGACAGACTGGAACAGGCTCTTAGCGTGGCAGTTGGTGGAGCTAGACTCTGTGTCGCCCAGCGCTGGTTTGCTTATGCCTTGCTTGCTATAATTAATAAATTTCAGTTCGACCCAAATTTCAGAGTGTACTGCAATTTATCACACATTTACACAGTCCTTCCATGTTGTTTAAAAGGCCTCTGAGATAGCTGTGCTCATCATCCAAAAATGTTCCCTTATGTGGCAAATAAATGTCATGTGAAAGGTGTATGGGGAAATTCCTGCATGTAGGATTACTTCAGGAGAGCTTGCTTTTGAATTAGATGTTGTATCATATTAGTGGTTCTTTTCTCCACAATATCATGTGGAAACATTAAGACACAGCCAGTCCGGTGTAGGAGAAAAAATTCAGTAACTTTAGTGAAAAAGAAAAAAATAGGGAAGTAAAGCTTTGCAAAATTTCTTTTATTCTGAGTGGTCTCTGCAGTATGTCTGGGGGAGAGTCAGACATTGAAGGATGCTACAAGAATTGCAGATGTAGAGGGGAAAGTATGTGGGGTTAGGAATCAGCATGACAAGTAAGTCTTTTACAGCTTGCTAAGGTCCATGCATTTTTAGGATAATGCATTATTCTACTCATTCCTGCAAGAAGCTGTGGAAAGTAGAGTTTGTGTCAATTAAGTGACTACAAGTGGTCTGAGAAGTAAGTGTGCTCCAGAGCAAGGGGTTTCAGGCCAAGAGAACCTGACTAACCTGTGCCTCTTGGTGAAATACTTCAGTTATCAACACCAGCCTTCCATGCTGACCTTCCCCCCCTCCACTTCCCACACCACACAGTGCCAGTGAGTCTGCTGTCAATATAAGAAAGATACTAAATTGTTAGAGTGTCCAAAGGAGGGCCATGAGGATGGTGAAGGGCCTTAAGGGAATACTGTATGAGGAGCAGCTGAAGTCACTTGGTCTTTTTAGCCTGGAGGAGACTGAGGGGGGCTTCATTGCAGTTACAACTTCCTCATGAGGGGAAGAGGAGAGGCAGACACTGATCTCTCTCTGTGGTGACCAGTGACAGAACCCAAGGGAATGGCCTGAAGTTGTATAATGGGAGGTTTAGGTTGGATATCAGGAGAAAGGTTCTTCACCCCGAGGGTGGTTGCACACTGGAACAGGCATCCCAGGGAAGTGGTCACAGCACCAGCCTGAGGAGTTCAAGGAGTATTTGGACAATGCTCTCAAGCACATAGTGTGACACTTGGGCATGGCCTTGTGCAGGGCCAGGAGTTTTATTTTTGTAGGTTCCTTCCAACTCAGCATATTCTGTGATTCTATTACAGGCTCAAACTTTACCTTTTTCATCTCCACCTAGAAAGATTGTGTCCCCAGCTAGTGTTGAAGCCTCATCTGTTCTGACTCTTCCTTGTTTCAAGTACTGTTCTCTGGCATCATACAAGGAATAGATTTCTGCTTTTCTTCATCTTGGCCACTGCAAGAAGAAGATATAAAGACTTTCAGATTATGGTGTATGTTGTGGTGAACTATATCTGATGTTCACACGGGGTTCTCTAGTTGCACTAAATTTATATAATAGTTGCACTAAGTAACTGTATTTCCCCACACTACCCATGGTGGTTGGCCCCTTTTCCCCCCACCCCTATCCCTGAAAGGTAGTTTGTTCCTGTGGTCCCATTGGCCAGGGGTCCCTTCCCAGGGTCCCCCTGCCCCTGAGGACAAAACCCCCATGAGACACGTGGGTCGCCCTCTTTTCTCTCTGCTGCTAGGCGAGCTACCTGCACCTCCCTTCCCCCACGCTCTGCCTAAAAATGGACTTGGATTAAGTAGAATTCAGCAGAAAGAATTGAGCGTCCTTTTGTTCCTCATCCTTGTATCGCCCTAATAAACCAAGGGCTTTCAGAGTATAGCCCCCGAGATTATAAGGGACAGATACAGGTGTAGTAGACTTTGAGAAAGACAAAGTGTTTTTTGTTATTTTTCTAAGTCTGCATTTTCAAAACGTCATTTTGCACTAGTTCATTGAGCTCACCAGATTTCAGTGTCAAAAGAGCACTTTCCCACCACGGGCCCAGGGACCACTGTCTTATCTTGAATATTACCCAGAGCTCTGCTTCTGACTCTGTAGCTTTGTATGCAGAACCCTTAATAGTTCAGGAATCTTCTAGCACACTCTTTCCTTGCTTACACAATCTGCTGAGGGAAGTGAAAATCTCAGTCCTCACTGAATGCTGAATTTCAAAAGAAAAAAAAAAGTAAAAATCAAAAAATTATTCTTGCAGCAGCTTAATTACTATATTGACCCTTATGCTAAAGCACTCTGTGTTTAACCTTTGTAGTTTTTCATATTTAACAAACATTTGGTTTATCCTTCATCATGTCACATCTTTCCTGACTGGACAATGGTGGCTTAACAGCTACCTGTTTAAAATGGCAATTTTATCTACATGGTTCTGAACACAGAGGACTTTTAATGTGACCTTTATTCTGAAATGATGGTTTTTATCAACATTCTCAGTGCCCTCCCTTCTGATGAAGACATAGGAAAAGAAACCTCACTGGCTTCTGTGCAAATTCAGTATGAAAAGTTATCCCAAGTCTGACTGAAAACCTTCCATGTGGGAACACAGGTTGCAAGATTATGAAAAGTGAGCCACAAAACATGTTTGTGTTTGCAGAAGACATCCATGCATCTCCCAGATGTCAAGAGCATCAAGACATGGAGTCATCTTCAAGTAGGCTTTGGCTGATTGCACAGGATGTCTGATAAATGCTCTATCACATTTGAATATCCTGGGTCTTCCATGTCTAATATCAACTTTCTGATATTCTGGATGTTGCCTCTCACTTGGATCCTCCAACACCTTAATCCCCAAACTAGTGTCACTCATGGCAGCCAGTCTGTAGTGTTATAAGATCAGCTGAGGCATGGATCTCTAATAAGATTAAGATTCATCAGTATGGTTTTAGCCCTTTCCTTTTCTAAGGCAGAGGAACAGAATTACTCAATGCTTTCAGTAACAACTTCAAGTATTTGCTAAATATTTCCTTCCCCCCTCTTCTCTGAGGAATTTACTAATTGTAGATTTGTATACAAATTGCTCATTTGTATAAACACCTTAATGAAAAGAGAAAGCAAAAATAGCAAAAAGCATTTGATGTTTTGTTTGAAAATATCTTTTCACAGAATCACGGAACATTTTGAGTTGGAAAGAACCCACAGGGACCATCAAGCCCAACTCTTAAGTGAATGGCCCATATGGGAATCAAACCCACAACCCTGACATTATCAGCACCATGCTCTAGCCAGACAAATTAATTTAGCATCATATAGATTTGCATTTTTTTATGAAGACATATATTTGTAGGCATGTGCTTTGATACTTCAGTATTTAGTATTTCAGAGATCAAGGGAAGAGGACCTTTCACTCTATTCCCTTCTATCTTGGTGGAAGAGGTTTTACACTTCACATGAGCAAATTACAGGACCTTGTCATTTGAGATACATCGCCATTTTTTTAAACTTTGGAGTATTTAGAAAACCCAAGCTCACTATTGTTTTACAAATGCTTGTGTTAGCATCTTGTAGGGTGCTAAGAAAACTTTTAGGAAGTTTCACATGCAGATGCATTACACCTTCTCCTTTACGTAGCAACTTCAGGGCTCAGATGAGTGCGTGTGGATGTCACAAAAATCTAGGAAAGGCATTTCACCCACTTTCCATAGGGAAATCAACCCCCTCCTCCAGCTACCCTGACACCCAAATCCCAGATACAGTAGCTTTGAGTGACAGCTGGATTTTGAATCCCATCGGGAGACTCTATGCCTCTTGACGGATTTGTTGTGACACTGCCCAGACTGCCTGCAAACTGGCAGACAGCTCTGTTTGCCAAATGTCGACATTATCTAATTGGCATTTCAGCCCACTTCTCGTTTTTAATGGACATGGGGAAGACCCA
The DNA here is from genome assembly GCA_013400315.1 of Bombycilla garrulus. NCBI lineage: Eukaryota > Metazoa > Chordata > Aves > Passeriformes > Bombycillidae > Bombycilla > Bombycilla garrulus. The sequence goes on along the minus strand of VXBU01012739.1, from coordinate 139,153 downwards.
GCCAGCAGAGTGCTGAAGCAGTGGCAGTGTGCTCAGGCTGCACTGGCTGCAGCCTCCCTTGGGCAGCTGCAGGATGGCACCAGCACCCGGAGTGTGGAGGCAGCTACTTGAAATCTGCTGGACCACTTGATGCAAAATACAGGAACTGAGGAGGAGAAACTAGACAGCAGAGGAATGGCAAATTCAGGTGTAGATGTTAGCAATCAAAGCAATGTGATGTTATTGTGGTGGCTAAATCCTTAGACCTCTTAGTATAATTTACAGCAAAAGCAGCTGTCAGCTTTGAAATAACAGGCTTGCCACAAACAAGATAGTTTTTTTATTTATATATTTTTATATATATATATATATATATATACTGATCTGTAAAAAGTCTCCTGATGCATTACATTCAGGAACATCAAATCTTTGAATGAGTAACTTGGAGCAGAGTTCACACAGTAAGCCCTCTCCTGAAGCAGCTGAGAGATGGCAACTCATATATTAAGGTAACTGTCTATTCATTCATAATTGTTGCCTACATCTCAAGAAATAGATCTATTTCTCTTTTTCATATCTATCTGCCTGACCTGTCAGAGCTGTGGTAGATTACTTTTCTTCACTGTACTAAACTGTGGTTTTCCAAATAAATTATTACACCTCTCTTGGCTTGCAGCAATAGTGTGGCAGAATGGATAAACAATTCACGTGCTTCAGTCATCGCTCTAAATCTTCATCAGACACCGTTTCAGTGGCTGCACCCTTTTATCTCAAACATGTCATTCCTAATTTCCTGTCAGAGGGTCTTCACACATTATTTCATATTGCTTTAAATGACAGGATACACATCCATGGAAAAAACTCTATACAAAATACTGCCTAGATGAGCAAAGGTCTGCTGCCAGACAGAAAAGCATGAGTGCTTCAAGTCTTCTTGTAATTAAAATTGATACCAAATAAAATTTTTTAATCACACTACTCTAAATAAAGTGTGTGGAAAAAAACAATTAAAATTACCAGATAAATGTGTTATTTGAGAGTTGCAATTCAGCTACTCCAGCAATAAATTAGAGAATATGAAGATGTATGATTATGTATATAATCAGTGCTTTCAAAAAAAAGGGGGGGAAAGCCCCATAGGAAAAGTCCAAAGTTTTGAAGTTTAATATACAATTTTCAATTAAATGTTTCCTTTCAATTAATATTTCTTTAATGCTACCTTCATGTCAGTTGGTGGAGCTGGAATATTTTACGTTGTGTTCTTATTTAGTAAGCACAAATAAGGACTACACTAATGATGGAGGGCACTTTTAAAGCTTAACATCAAGATGGCTTTTAACAAGCTACTCTAAAAGGATTTTCCAGGTTTAGTGAGAGTTATGACAGTATTCATAATTCTAACAATATAGTAAACATATAGAAAATCTTTCCTACAGTCTCAATAACATTTTCCGTAATACCGCCCTCTAACTGCATGCAAGTTCATGTTTTCAGCCACTCTTCACAGTTCCTTAACAATCTTTACAAATCCCACTTATATAAACTAGTGATTAAAAACCTGTAAGGGGAAGCTGTTTAATTAAAAGTAAAGTAGACATTTATTGTGTGTTTAGTGTGCCAATTTTGCTATGACCTAAGAACCATTCCCTAATTAAATTTTGTAATTCTTTCATGCATTACAACTACAATATGATAAAATAGAAGAAACCTAACAGCTAATTTAAAATTCCTATGTTCTTTTCTAAAACCTTAGGTTGGCTGTTTTAAAATCTGAGACTGGATTTTGCCCTGTAAAAGTCTGTGGGAATATATTTATAGTTTTGCCATCAACTTTAAGAAAACTAGAATGAAACACTGATTCATTTATGTACATTGACCTTAATCTGTCCAAATTTCTTTGGTTTCAATGGAATCAATCCAGACAGATAAAATTATTCCACATCTAGTATTTCCTACAGCTTAGAAACATAATTTTTGTCAGAATTTCCTTTATTATAAGCATATGTACAGGCTTTCATCTGAACACAGGGATGTTTGTGGTCTCCTAGTGATGCCATGAGATGGGTTAAAACACTACTGCAAAGCAGAGGCATGGCTGCAGTGCCTTGCGAGACACAGGGCCGCTGACAGTGATGTGAGAACACACCTCTCTTGTTCAGTTTTTTATCGTTATTACTTCAGCCCTGACATCTGACCTCTTTAGCTGCCTGTGTGTGCTGAAGTGTTCCTGGCTCACACCTGGCGTCGGTAATAAAGCACAGCATGCATAAATAATGAAGATATGTTTGTGAAACTTCACTAAGTGGCAACTGCCTGTGACAGAGATCCTGCTACCAGCACTTACTGCTATAAAGGTTTGTTAATGGAGGCTGCTCAGTGGATGACAAAATGACCCAATTACAGTTTATTCCAAATGACATCAGGGTCATAAAAGGGAACAAAAAAGGAGGAAATGGCTCTGGTGGTTTGAAAATATATTGCTATGTATATTATTACATCTGCACTTTTTGCTGTCACAGGAGGACTTCATATTCACATAAAACAATACCTGTAGAAAGCCAAGGTTAAAAGGTGACTGTTGGCTAGACAGAAAAATGATTGCTTGTGACACTCTGCTGGACGTGCTTTCCAGGAAATGATCTAGTAAGAAAGTATTTTGAGACTGGGATAGGAGAGAGACTTCTCCTGTCAGATGCTGGATCAGAGACCTTCCAGATAAGCAAAGGATTCCAAATCCAAGTAGTCAGTCAATTTGTAGGAGAAAGCTCTCACATAAACAGTAAAGTACTTCTAGTGCAATGTCTGTCATATTCTGATTTATTCTGAAATTTCTAGATGAGGGCTGAAACTGTGGGCCCCTGGAGGACCAGACACATGGCCCAATTTACAGAAAAGTTATTTGCTTCTAAGTGCCCCTTCCATTGGAAAGGAGGAAATCTGTGTAAATGAAAGTGGACTGAAGTGCTCCAATGAGAAATCAGCAGGCAATAAAGTGTCAGTGATTTTGAGACACCTGCAGTTAATTTTTTGTTGGTTCCAGTCATCACTCTGCATAGAGAAGGAAGAAAGACTATTTAACTGGATTTCTTTTGCACTGGGCCTCCACCAATACATTGTGATGTACCTCATGCACCAGTGGGGTAAGAGAAGCTGTCAGGCTTTTTTCTGGCAAACAGGAGCAGCAAGGAGAATGTGGGATCAGACCACATGTGTCACTTGTGTGTATTCATCCAGGCAAAATGAAAATAGATCAGCATAATTTGTTCTGAGAGATTGTGAGGCCAGCCTGGAAATCCTAGAAATACTCTTTACAGAGTGCAAATATTTAAGGGGATTTTAATTGAGGGTGTTAATTTAGGGCCATTTTTAATCCTAGGAACCCAAGGAAACAAGGACCACAGAGAAGCATCATTTTGAGTACATCAATTTCCATTGATTGAATGGGATGCAGAGTCCTGCTACTCTGAGAAGGGTTGCCAGAAATCAACTCTGATTAATTCAGATTTGCTATGACATTTTTCCAATGTTATATTGAGGAAAGTGATAAGTTGTTTTCAGTCCTGGTAGCATGACTTAATAATTCACTGCTGCCCCAGCTCAGACAGTCTGCTCCCCAGCCCTACGCAGGTTTGATTTGTGAGGATTTTGATTTTTTAGGAAAATCCATTTACAAGAACTTGAGGGTTGGTTTGCTTGGTTTTTTGTTTTCTTTTTTTTTTTTCCTTTTCACTGCTTCATACTTGCAGCAAGTATTCAATCAACTGCTGCTCTGCAGGTAAGGAGCAGCACAACAACCTGTTGCTGTATTCATGAGCACCTCGCCAGCACAAAAACACATTACTGAAGATATAGCAACAGGTCAGTGGCTGCCTAAGGTGGGAATATTCAGATTTCCAAGGATTGCATTTAGCAGCCACACTAAAACATATTTTGCCTATCAAGATGCAGCATTAACCTTTTCATTTCAGTCTTCACCAGAGAGAAAGGGTGCTTAGGGAAGAAAGCTAGGTAAACATTTTGTTATGCTTTCTTGACATAGTAACACATCTTTCAACAGCCTGTGGCTCAAAGCATCCTGGGGCACAGTTTCATGTTTAATAGCCCTTAGTGAATATTTTTTCTGTACTAACTGTGCCTGAGTTTTGAACCTACATACATTTTTGGCACCTATTTTATGCCAGCAGTAAATCAAAATGAACACCAAGCCTCCACAGACAGCTAGCTTAACAGAGAAACACAAGTTTCTCACAATGATTGGATGCTTTCCTTACAAAGTGTGATACTAATTGGAATACAGTAATCTGCAGCCTGAAGATTTTGTTTTGCTAGAAATAATGGTAAAACAAATAGAGTCATACTTGCCTTAATAAAAAGTCATCCTACACTTTCAGTATGAAAATGGGATTTGACCCTCGTTAGCTAAATGAGTTTGAGTGAGAAATTGAGCAATAACATTTTTGGACAATTAGTCTTCACTATGCTGCTTCTCCTAGTAGAGGAAATTATTTGCCTTCTACCCCAGCTCCTTTCTGATGCTTCTTGGCAAGTGTTGCTTTATTGTGAAGGAAAATCTTTCTTACATTCCAGGAATAAGTATGTGCCCTTGTAAAATCAACAAGATTAAGAAGTTTGCCTTCAGGCAGTGATTCCTGCCTTGACAAAATATGAAGACTTGCATATCAATGCTTACTTTCACCTATTAAAAAGTGGATGAAAATTATGAATAATAACCCAAAGGTATTATTTTTCATTTATATTTGTGCAGTATTTCTAGGAGATTAGTTTTCCATTTTGGCTTTTGTTTGTCAGCAGAAAAAGAAAGCCTTTTACTGCATAAATCGATGCTTTGTCATCCCAGCAGCCTCAATAGTATCTTATGAGAACCCATCTTGAGAAAGAGATGTCTGAGAGAGCAGACCGTGGGCAGTTCAGCAGTGCTGCTCCTGTCTCCTAGCTCCTGCTGCAAGAAACATCCCAGAGACCTCAGTGTAACTTCTAACACTCTGCAAAAGCAGAGCATATGCTCAAATTTTCACCTAAAAATAAGTGCTCAGCAAGTAGTTGTCTTTTCTCATCCCCACTGTATCAGTGTAGAACCAGTGCAATTAGACAGGGAGGACACTGATGTAGTACAGCAGCAGCAACCTTTTGGAAGGGAAGCAAAGTAACAGCCCTAGTTGCTTGTCCTCTTTTCAGGGGTGCAGTGATATTTATCCAGTTCATGAGAGCTCTTAGCCTCAGTCCTCTGACAAAATTTATGTTGTAGCTAATTATATTCTCCTTATCTACAAACCTCCCATGCTTCATCAAGCTTGAGTGGAACTTTTCCAACCAAATGTTTTTTCAGTGGAAAACTGCTGTTTGATTGAAAACAAAGCTCTTCTGAGAAAGTGTCAACTTCAACAAAATCTGGAAAACAATTACAACTCCTTTGGTAAGGTTAAAATACCCCACATTAACCTTTTCAGAACAGTATCTCCATCTTTCATTTTGAAATTACTCCTTCAGATTGTATTATATTTTAAATTGAGATTAAAGACTGTGGTCAAAAATGAAATTGTTTTGAAAATGTCACTTAAAGTGATCTGATTTTATTCTGCTTCAGAAGCAAAATAAATCCTGAAATCCTGAAATTTCCTGTGAAAGGGAAATTTTGTATCCTTTGCAACTTTGCTCATTTGCTTTTGGTTCCATGCTGTGGTGCGTCACTACTATCCTCATTAAGGAAATTGATGCATATCTTCCACATGGGATTTGTATTTCATTCATGGTGACTGTAGCTGGGTCTCATAAAGAAACAAATTATTCTTTTTTCCATTGCCATGAAGTCCTATGCTGACCTTCTGTATTAACACGTGTAAGAGCTCTGATCTCTTGCTCTTACAAGTGAACTGCTGATACCTTCTTTGAAACTTCACATATCACAGCCTGAGCAGCGTGTGACTGAAAACCAGTCACATATTTCTGCTTTACCTATACTGAAGAAAAAGACAAAGAAATCAACACATTCTGATGAAAAAGGCTTTTGAAATGTTCATAGCTGGATGTCCTCTGCAGAAAATGTCTGGTTTCTCCATTCAGATAACACTTCCCATATAACTTCAGCTGCTGGAATGAGTACCACATACCAAAGAGACCGAGACAAAGGGAGGCTCCAAAACACAAGAATATACAATTTATTGAGAACTTCTGGAACTGCATGTGAAAAAGTAACAAAGGGCAAAACGTTACTTAATCTGCTGTTTTAGCGTCATTAGTAGATGGTGCTAAACTTCCTTATTTAGCTTTTGCTTCTGGTTGGTCCTTTTAAGTTGAGATTAAAGGCGCAGGTTAGTATCAATAGAGTGGTCTTTTGGTGTTAATTCAGGCTGAACGTCAGGTGACACAACTTCTTATGTTGTCTCCCTTACAGTATAAAGAACATATCTTTGTCCTTTGTACCTCTATACCCCATGGATTTTGCTCACTAATTTTCACTGGAAAAGAGCAATCTTAATATCTGGCCTCAGTCTCATCTAAAATGCCACAGGAAGGACAATGTTGAAGTATTTCATAAAGTTGTCATGAAATTCAGTTCAGTAAATACTGTTTGCAAACATTTATCTTTCATGGATTGTCACCCATGAAGTTCATTTCAGTAAATACCATTTGCAAACATGTATCTTTCATGGATTGTCACCAGCCAAGGAGCTGTCTTTGAATGCTGCTTCAGAATTACATATCCTGCTTTAAACAAATCAGGTCAGTCTACCTCTAATAGGTTCTTGCTTGAATAGTAGTTTCTGAGATTTAGGAGCATTGCAGTGTCACTCAGAGTGTCCATCAGAGTACCCTTAAAGTTGTAGGTGCAACAACATAGGTGCAGGCATTTGAGACTATTTGCAGGAGACAGAAAAACCAAATCCTAACTCAGACTTCATTACTGCCTTGTCCATATAATTTCATGTCAGTTACTGCATCTTGGAACTTTTGTGCATCTGGCTGACGCATAAACTTAATCAGATAGAAATGCTGTGTCTATATTTGTTATCCAAGATAGGCAAGAGCTTTTTAGATGCTTGGAGTTGATGGAAGACCTAGTATCTGAATACAACTTATTACAGCTCTTTGTAACAGGGGTACAAGAACTGAGGTCACCAGCACTGGTAAAAATGTTCTGACCAAGTCTTATCAGAAAACACTTATTTATTAAAGCAAAATAATTTCTGTGAAAGTTCTTCTGGTTTGATACATCCTAAATAAATCACAGGTGTGGTTCTGATGGAGTGTTGCCTGTGAGGAAAGAGCTCATTAGAAGTACAAGTGACCTAGGGTCCCAAGGACAAGGATGGGATTTCTGACGTCCTGTCATATCCTTGCCTTACTAGCCTCTTACTAGAAATTGAGGTCTCTGTAACTGATATCTGGCAGGGGAATTCTGAAACTTGCTGCTTTTTCAATTGAGTGTTTTGATGCTGCCAGCTTCCCTAAACAAGCAGGAAATATATAATGCTGGACTAAGCTCGGCTGTTTAGAACATGAAAGGCTACAAACCCATACCCCCTCAAGGCAATCAGTTTTTCTGGTGAGTCTAATGGATTTCTGAACCTTTTCTTTAAAAGAATCTGATTAAACCCTCTTATGGTTCAACTTCTAATACAGTTTTGTCAGGTGGTCCACCTGGAAACTCTGGTACCAGCCCTTCACCCTAAACTCAGGTAATACTCTAGCAGACTTTGCTAAATTGTTTCAGATAATATGCTCAGCAGTACAGAGCCCAAGATTAGGTTGTATATGAAACTTATTCATATTAAACAGTTGTTTGAATACCAAATGAAAAAAATAATTCTTCCTCTTCCTTCTTCCCTAACAATCTCTAATACACGATTGAAATTTCACTTAGGCCAAATCATCTTGGTGATATATGGGAGGGAGAGGGATACTTCTCCCATCCGATTTGCTATTCATGTGGAAATGTGTAATTACTAATCAAAAATGCACTTGGATAGTAGGAAGGTAGGAAAGATTTCTTTATTCAAGCAGAATTGTAAGGTAGCAAATTTCCAGAGGAACTAAAAAATATGCAAGTCATGCCAAAGTATTGATTGCATAATAATGTGATGTCAACAGTGCAGAATAATCATGTTTGCAGGTGGGAGCTCTACATACATTATACAGCAAAGGTTTTATTGTTGAAATGGAAATATAAACCAAGCAGTATGTATTTCTAGAAAAGAAATTGTTATTCACGTGCTAATACCATCATGATAAAGCATTATCATCTCTCTCCTGGACTGACTAATGAAAAAGGAAAAATTTGTTGTTTGGAATTAAATGTGATGTGGATGACATTTAAGGTCATGAAAGGCAATCTTAGTTGTACTGAAATCTTTTAATCTTATTTGCAGATTATTCCATCAGTGGCTCCCTGGAGTTGCAAAAGGATTTTATTCTCATATCTTTATTATTTAATTGAATGTTGAAAGTGTAACATATTGTAAATTGCTCTTAATTTAAAAAAGTACTTTCTTGTCTCAACATCGTCACATTTACAGAGCTACAGGAGTACTGACTCAGAATTATACCTGGGCAAATTCAATAGTGGCACGCAAAGTGGTTGGATATAATTAGGTAAGGAAATGACTATAGGGGGTGAAGTACATAATCATACTTAATTGTGATTCAACAGATGTTCAAAATTACTGTAACTTACACCAATCCGATGTAACAGCCAAATTTGATTCTATATTATATCAGGATGCAGTTCCCATTGAAATCAGCAGGTCCATATAATTCAGGCTATCAGACTACTAACTTTTGTAAGCAGGAATATATTTGGCCCTGTGCAAGTGCAGATTACAGGGCCATTGATACGCTTTTCTTTATCGTGATCATTGCTACCTCTACAACCTGCTGTTAACCAATGTTTAAGATGTTGCTGTTCACACATCTGAAATGCCTGGACTTCCTAACCTCCAACACCTCTCCAATAACTAAATTTTTCTTTTGGCAACTGAATTCAAGACAGCTTTCCCAACATCCTGGGTAGCCAACCAAGAACAGTTTCCCAGCTGGACTAACACACCAGCACTGAAGGTCCTGTTTGTTTATGTAGGAGCCCTTCAGAGCTTGTCTTAACTATCCAACAAGCCTGAAGGTGACCTCCTGTCTTCACATGGCCTGGACTGAAATTTCATTCAGCAAAGTTGTATCAACAAAGTGAAAATCTTTTTCACTTTTTTTTTTCTTACCTACGTTCACCTGGAGGTATGACCCATGGTTCCTGGGTTAAGGTGAAGGATGTATCACTCTCTCAAATTGCAGAAAGAACCAAAAATGTGAGTTGTTTTATCTTGTGTTTTTGATGCAAAAAGGGAAAATCCTACAACAAAGACAATGTGAACCTGGGCTGTAATCACTTCCCAACACAGAAGTCTGTGTAAAGTCTTTACACATAGATTTGAAGATATTTTTGAAAGACCGTAGGAACTGGCACAAACTGTCATACAGGGACAGCAGAATGTGTGATGATGCTAAGAATGGGCAGGGCAAACTCAACATTACAGTGATCTGCCATGGCAGAAGTCCCTTTGAGTAGTTACTTCAGCCACATGACACCAAGCTTTCCAGCACACTGTCTTTCCTGGTCTGGTCTCCTCAGGTAGGAAAAGCCAGTGGAGAAAACACATTGTGCATGTCCATTGGTGGCACACTACCTGGAAGCCAGGCAAAGCTGCAGGAGTCTTTGACACTAGGAGCAGCACCTGCAGGGTCCCTCAGTGAGGCCACCTGTCCCTGAAACCTTCTTCATTACCTCTGCAAAGGAGCTTAGAACAGTTTTCTCTCAGTACCTACTAACACTTTTATGTGTTTCTTCTAGGACAATCCAATTCATTTTCATTTTGACTGGACAATGCAGGTCTATCTCTGGTAAGTATTTACATAGCAACAATCACAAACCACTTGTGTCCAGGTATCTATAGGGCATCGATCACAGGCAGTTGTACCTAATGACTGACATTAGCATCATGTTTCAAATACAGAATTTTTCTCTGAAGGAAGCAGGGTCCAAACAACTCAGCTAATGAAACGGGCAATAAAGAACACATATGTGGCTTTTCCTATCCTATTTTTGACTGCTAAAATAAATTATATGGATTTCAAATACATGAAAATAACACAAGACTACCTGACTTGTCTGCATGTCAATGTCTTGCAACAAGGCTTAACAGGGTTGGGGTTTTTTTCCTCAAAAGCAAACCCTTGGCATAAATCAGCTCTTTAGTGATAAATTAAGAAGACGAGCTCTTCCTTTCCTGATAGGAGTGCCTGGCTTCACAGCATGGCACTGTTCATACTCACACAATGTCTGCCTTTGGAGCATGAATTACTGTCCAGTATCTGTGACACAAGAGTGTTAGCCCCGTTCCATGACCAGGGACATGGTGAAGCTCAGCAACCAGACGTGTGTTGCAGTCAAGTGATAATCCTTGTGTAGCAGGCAGGATTTGACACACAGAAGGATGGACCTACAGGACACCATTGTCATCACAGCAGTCCCTCCTGCCCCTGTTCACCTTCCCCCTCCCTTTTGCAGTCTCCTCCACAACTAAATAAAATGAAGGTTATTTCAAAGAGAGCAACTTGCGCTGGGTTATACAGAGCTGATATTGTTCTCTCATGGAAGCAGAGACAGGGAAGCAGATAAGAGGAAGCACTAAGGATGTACTGATGTAATGCACCCTTGCCAGAGAATAGAAAGATGTACATATTCTTGTGCTGGCACAGGACAGTTGTCTGGCTTACTTATTATTGGTCTGTGACATTGACCTGTACCAGGTGCTTTAGGGGAATGTCAGAAGCCATACTGATGTTAACTCTAAAATTGCCTGCCCATCATGGAAAATTTTTCTAACCATAAGATATGAGTGGCTGATCTCAACCCTCCAGTTCACCTCCTCTCTGTTTGCGTATGTCTCTGTTCCTCTCTACTTTAAATGTAAACCTAATATATGAATTATTTATAAAATTAAGAGAAACTTACCTAATGAATTCATCATTTTCATGAATTTAATACAACGTCTCTGAGTCAGATTCTACTTTTGGAAAATGTGTTCGTAACATAGATGCATTTTTTTTTTTTTGCTTTGAGAGCACACAAAAAATAAATATATAGAAGAAATCTCCCACTATGAGGAAAGGCAGATCTTTCAACCTGAAATATTTCTCTGCACCTGACAAGAAAAACACAGTACAACTACTGTCATGGATAGATACTGCAATCAGTTGCAAAGATCATTAGGATAATCATTTTTGAAAAGAGGAATGAATGGTTGGATGTTACTTTAAAATCAAGTCCTGTGTTCAGGGAGAGAATAGAGTGTGTAAAATAATATAATATAATAGAGGATACTGTGTGCAAACAGTTTTCAGATCTGTATGGATACATCTGTACAGTTCTGTATGTGACTATAAAATGTACATACCTGGCACAATGACCTTAAAGGTCTTTTCAAAACTAAATTACTCTGTGTTTCTATACACACAAATAGGTGCACATGCACACACACACAAAAAAGCTGGTGCATTCATTCAGAAAACAGATTCCAAACAGGGAAGCAAAACTCTTCCTTTATTCTCACCAAGAGGGGTAAGAACTAATTCTGCGGTATCATTCCTGTTAGCAGGCAGAGGCAGGCAGGTGATTGACTGGTCAATTGATTTTGACCCCAGCAATGGTAGAGATTTTGCTATAATGGTATAAAATCATGAGTTGGGAGCATTATTGCACTCCTTAGGTAAATCTTTGCAACCCAAAGGTGATGATTAATAAATTTTATCTGAGTCCCTCCCCCTATCACCATCCCACCATTTTATACCTTTCAGTGGTGAAAAAAACCGCAAACCAAAATAACAAAACCAGCAAGTTAATACCACTGCTATTTTGGTTTACCTTAAATGAAAGAGCTATCAGGTGACATGAGCAAAGGAGTCAAATGTGCATACTTGAAAATATATGCTATTTTATGGTCACATTATGAGCACTTTAAAAGGTGTGCCTTTTATATAAAAATCTATATGTAACAGATATACAATAATGTGAAACTGTCAGCTGCTGGAGTTCTTAGAAAGCAAAGTAGGAAAGAATTATATATTTTTCTTTCATTTTATTAATGGTACATCCAAACAGAACAACACTGCTGTATTAGAAATTAGTCTTTGTGCCTTCTTTCTGCCTAGAAACTTCTCAAACAAACAGGCTTCATTCCATTTTCAAAGAAGAGCAGTTTTAAACAAGATCCACAGGTCAAATATACCAAAACCCTCAGAATCTTGTCCTATTATTCGGAGTCTCAAGCTATTTTTTACGAATCCTAGCTTGCATAATCCTTCATGTAAAATAAAAGCTGTAATTGTTCATTTGCTAATTTCTGTGAACTCATTTCCAAAACACTTCCTTTCTCCACAGTCACACACTGGCCTCTTCTCTATCTATCCTTGTAATCTCCCTTGCCATCATCTCTGTTTCATCTTTTTGCCCTTACCACCATTCTACCACTCAAGTGGCTCAGACTCCTATCTGTTTCATCAAACTCCCCTTTTTCTTCGTTTTAATAGTGCTTCTTTACCAAGTATTCATTATAGGCTGCACTTTTTTTCCTCCTCCTGATTTCTACACATCTCTGAAGGATTCTAACCCGGGCTATATGAACTAACACATGTGGTCTGAAAATAAACCATATTCCAGCATGTTGTTTACTTAATTTGTGAAAGTTCACAAGTTCTGGAAAAAGTAAAACATCAGAAAGTTTTTCAGAGATCTCTCTGGCCAATGCAGTATTACAAAAAGATTCAAGCCCAGCAGAAATGCCAACCCTTAAAAGCCTTCATACATACTTAGAGCTTTCTCCTATTTCTGCAGCATGACATAATGGTTTACATTGAAAAGCCAACGTACTTATCTTGAGATTTGATGATCTTCCTCAGAGTGGACTTCAGAATTTAAATGTTTCCATGCTCCCTTATCTAACACTTTATTCTTTCTCACATTCCTGTTATTCATATGGGTGTGCAGTCTGAGTGGGCTAGCCAAAATCATTTATGGAAATGTATGCTGCCTAGTTTTCAAAAAGATTGTATTTCGGCTATCCTTATTTCAGATCACGGCACATGGGCTATCATTTAAAACTTGCAAATACACAGACAAACAGGGACAACTCAGGTAGTTTTGGTAGTAAAAATGGTATCACTAGCACAACTGCGTAAATGTTACATGCAAACATGAAAACACATATAGGATTTTGCAAATTATAAAAGCATTTTTAAAAGCCCTTGCATTTGAAAATATCAGACATTCTTTCTAATGGGAAGCTAGAGTGACACAGGGAGAAGCTGTTTCCTAATCAGGTGCTGCCTGTACCCAAGCAGGGTAATCTAATTTACAAGTAGGTGACCTATATAGCTGATTATTTATTCAACTAATCAAATTATATTGTGTCATTTGATGCTAGGATGTACACAGTGCTGACACGATGTTATTTTTTGTCACCAGATAAGGGGAATTGATTCTAATCTACATTACTTTTGTTAGTCATCAGCTCTTACACCTAGACCTGCCAAGGGAAGCATGAATGCATTTTGTGAAGTTCAATAGCACACTTATCCTTAGGTCATAGCAAAGATAGGCATTGTTGAACAAAAAAAAAAAAAAAAAAAAAAAGTAAGCCAAACAAACAAACCAGTGCCCATCACTATTTGACCAACTATTTCTATGTATCAGCAGTTTAAGGCTGAAAGCACCCTTCTGTCCCTCTCCCACCAGTCACTCCCATGATGCATTTGCCCATTTCCACCTCTTCATTTTTGTCCTTCTGTCATCATCTGGTTTTAGGAAGAGACCACCTTGGATTAGATTGCATCTTCTGGGAAACCTTGCCTCTTGCTATCCCAAAAAGCACTGAAATCTTAAGAAAACCCTCCATCCACCCGTATGTATTTGTGATGCCCATATTATAATTAATCTCAGGCCAGATGCCATAGCCTGGACAAAATACTGTCTTTTTAAAATTTTGATTGACTGATTTCATTCTCTAACAGTATCTACTGCAAAGGTCCCTGAACAATTCTGAGATATCAGCTCAGCCTTGGGAGCACCAGGAGGGCTCTGTGTCAGTGTGCCCTAATGAGGAGCAGCAAGAGAGGCGCAGCAGATCTCGGTATTTCTCCCATCCTTCCCCACCCTGCGTTGTTGTTTGGGGTTTTTTTCAATGACCCCGCAGATTTTTTCAGTGAAGAGAAGGAGCAGAGAAGGGGTGCTGAAGACTTAATGGGAAGGAGGAAAGTTTTTAAAATCCATAATTGTGAGCCGCTCGTGGAGCAAACGGAACCTCCTGTGTGGAGTGTTAGGGAGAACGATGACAGTAATTGTTGCCGCTGTCGCTCTCATGGGTGGGGGACTGTGTCCCCGATCCGCGGGGAGGGAGGGAACCGGGAGCGGCAGGAGCCCGGCCACGACCTCCAGTGCTGAAGCAGCCGGCTGTCACGGCTGCCACCTCCGCCGCACTCCCTGGGCCACAGTCGTGGGTGCAAAGTCCCGGTGGGAACCTTTCCCGGGGGAAAGCCCCGTAGAGGGAGCGGCGGCCCCGCAGCTGCCGGGGCCGAGGCTGCTGGAGAGGGCACGGGAACACCGGGAGCGATCCGCTTGCTCTGGACAAGTTGGCGGCGGCGCAGCAGGGCGGTGGGGGTGTCACCGGGGACCCAGGGGTGTCACCGAGCCGGCAGCCTCGGCGGAGCGTGTGGCCGGTCGGGGGCCGCTCCGCCGCGCCTTGTGTGCTCCGGGCGGGCGGGCGGCTGCAGCCGCGCTGCTCCGGAAGTGCCCGCGCCTCGGCGGCGGCGGATCAGGCACGGCCCAGAGCGACTCTCCTCGGCCCCCGCAGCTGCCCGGGTTCGGCCCGGTTACCCCCGGCAGGGCAGGTCCGGCCCCGCTCGTCCCTCGGCGCGGCCACCCCGTGCTGGGATGAGCCCCGCGCTGTCCCCCCCCCGCCCAGCCCCGCTCCCCACATAGGGTGTTGGCGGTAGGAAGCGCCTTCTCCCCCTAGCTGTGCTCCCTTAGGGCGCTGGACGGAGTGAATGCAACTTCAGCTGCAGTGGCCGCTTCCATCGCTGTCATTCCTTCCCTCCCTTCGCCTCTCCTTCTCGCCTGAAAAGAGCAAACTTGCTCTGAATTTGCACCTCAACTCGTGCGCCAGCCTAACCAGCCCATTAAATATGATCAACGTACCGTTTGCATGGATTGAAACCTTTCCCAGTCCTGATTGCTCCAAAGGGGAATCACGCCCTACCTCCCACCTTCCCAATCTTCATTCTCCCAGTGTACACACGCTTGTAATTACTGGTGATTGTGCTAATGCAGCCCTGAGCAAAAGCATGCTGGTACTATGGAGAGGGGAGGCGAATAAAATACCGTTAATTTAGGGCAGTGTGCACGTGGATTATGTTGGTTTTTTTTTCTTTTCTACACCATCCTATAGATGCTCGTTAAGCATCAACCCAAATATCAGCGGCGAGTTTCCTAGGCTGGTTTTTTGGGGGGTTTTTTGTTTTTTTTATCTCGTGGGACTTTTTTTTTTTTCCCCTTTACCGGATCACAAGGTGATTGCAAAAGAAATCATGAATCGCTTGGTGGACCAACAAAACCAGAGAAAGTGAGAAGACGACTTGTTAATCCTGACTCCAGCCAAGGAGAATGCTGCCTGATCCCGCTTCTGCCGCAATTGCTTCTTACATAACTCTCTGTATTCACCGCAGACCGGTTCGCTCGGGGGCGGAGGGGGGGCACCCCAGTATAATATCACGTCGGGCCTTCTCCGCACTTGAATTCCCTCCTTCAGCAAAGCGGGGCTTCGAAGCGTGATCATTAACTTCGGTGATCATCACTTGGTTTCTTTTGAAGGCGGCTGAACGGTCTTTTCCTTAAGCTAAGAGGCGGTTTTTTTATTACTACTTGTTCAGATGACATTCCCTGTTCCTCTCGCCCCCGCCCCCGCGGCGTGTGCACACACACACACATACACTCACACCCCTTTTCTTTCCATCATCAGCAAATAAAGATTAGGTGGGAAGATTATAGAAACCGTTTTCAGTTCTGTGCTGATCTTTATTCCAGACCTTTTGTGATGATATTGATGATGATGATGGTCAAGTGGACAGTTTGATTTTTGTGTTTGGAGCTAGTTATAAAGAATCAATATTATATCAAGGGGTAACTTTCGTGATAAAGGACTTTAACCACTCTGGCTATTCATCATAAGTCTGTAGCAAGCAGATAGGTCAAAAGAAATTATATTGCACTAAAGAGTGTGTCTTCTTATCTCTCCTATACCAGGGGAATAAAAGACAAGCCGATCGATACAGTAGCTGCTGTATACTTCTTGCAATTATCAATAGCTGATTTCGTCTTTTGAGGCCTGCATCTATTAATACAAACTAATAATAATCTTCTGAGAATATCTGTAGCCAAGGCAATGAAAGTTTTATACTTACCGATACTACTTATATAGCTAGAATTAGTGGACAATGTAACTTCAGTTATTTGTTTGTGTGCCCATAGTGTATATATATCTATCTGTATATATTCATCTCACATATATTTTTTCAGAAGCATATAGATTTTTGCAAAGGGGCTAAGACCACTAATTTTACATGCATGCTGCATCCCTACATGCACTTCCCGGAGTAGGTATGGACAGATGTGTTGCAATACAAATACAGGAATTTAATATACATAGCACCCATGCACCTACATGTGCGAATGACATGCATATACGAGCTTTAATGTGTTTTGTCTTTATAATGTCCCCACAACGATGTGTATTACAAACGGTCCACATTTGTAATGTGTTCCACACATTTTAAATTCTTGGTCAAATTATCAGCTGTTAGGTTAAGGAATGGAAGTGGATGGTAATTGGAGTTTGCTATGTGTGAACATAAGCTTTTGTGTGTATGAATCAATGTTTATTCAGACCCAAGGGTGTATTAAAGACCCAAGTATTAAATAAAAGGAAAAGTAACTTAAATGTTTAAGGCAAAACGTTTAGGCATAGATGTGCTGTAGACTGGTTCTATGAATCTCATGGTGGGGCTAGTTGCTTTCCACAAAAAAAAAAAAAAATTGTAATAGAGAAGAAACATCTTTATAATTGACATTTGACATGCTGTTTGGGTTAGGCTGTGGTAGACCAAGCACAGATTTCCCTCTGATGGAAACATTTATCATCATGATTGCTGCAGAGTGGCAGGTGGTGTTATCAATTACCTCTTCTTACCAATAATAATATTAGTATGGTAATATCTTTGCTCACGTGAGAACGAATTACTGGTCAGTTGTTGCAGCTTTAAACAGAAAAAAATTGTGCTGGATTTAACCCCAGGGTCCTCAAACAAAAGTTGTGGTGCGGAAACGAGATGGGAAGACAATACTTCAGCCTGCCAGGAAGAGTAGGAGAGGACAGAAAATAAAGCCCAAATAATTGCATGCCCCTTCGAATAAAGTTGCTGAGCAAAATAATAACTTTAAAAGGCGGTAGATGGATTGCACAAAACATCAGATCCATTTTATCAGCGTGTTGGTAACTTTGATGGGTTTAAGAACAACAATGTCGTATAAAGCATACGTGTAGACAGAACTACTTATATGCTCTTTGTAGTCAATCCTGTAGATAAGTTTTCTGATGGCTTTTATGAACTCCGAATAAGGATAAAAAATTAAGCAAACGTATAACTAGGTGTCGCAGTAACGTAAAAAATAAGATACTGTTTGGTAAATGACATTATTAAGCAGGCAGAGTAATAACGTGTCGTTTCTGACAATGAAAGCAACATCGCAAAAGAAGAAGACGATTAACAAATTAAATTTAATTACGGAGAAAGAAAAAAAAAACACTTTTGTTTCCCATCACTAGTAAAGTATTTTGGTGGACCCAGCAGTCACGGCGAGGGGGAAGAGAGCTGGCGCGGTTTGAGCTGGAACATGCGTGACTGCCAGCCCCACAACCGCGCTTCTCTACGCTCCCCTGCGCGCTCCTACCTGTGTGGGTGCGCAGAGATTTACGCGGCCAAGCCATCCCATCCCCTCCCCCCCGCCCCCACAACTGCAGTGGCCGTGGTTTTTCGCAGCCCAACTTCAGCGAACGCATCATCACATTTTTTTATTCGCCCTCGACCCGAGAATATTAATTAAACGGTCCATGGAAAACTTTGCTGTGTAATGGGGAGCAAGGGAGGAGGAAGGGGTCGGAGGAGACGCGCACCACTCCCTAACTTTCCACTCGCCTCCCGAGGCCGCTACACTGTCAGGGTTTTCCGCTCAGATCGTGTAGAAAGTTTCCCCCGGCGATGCGTGCTGTTCCCGGCGGTGCGCGCCGGCGCTGCCCGCCGGAGCCGAGGCTCCGCAGTACTAGCGGCCGCCCCGCTCCGCGCCGCTCGGCGCCCGGCTCCGCAGCACCCGCGCAGCGCGGCCGGCTCTTCCTCCCGGAGAAAAAGTGGGAAGGCGAGCGGCATAAGGAAAAAGAAAGCCGTAAAATGTATCACTTGTAACCCTAGAATATGTTAATGTCAAGAGATACAAATCTGGTAATTATGCCTTTCTTGCCTGTTGTGTTCTCCATTGTTCATTAAACATTAAAGACGGGATTATTTAATTTTCCACTTAAAGATTATCTCACGTTCCGCAAAATCATATTAATTTTCAATCATTTTAATTTTACAAAGGACAAAGTTTTGGGTTTATAACGCTGTCAATGAGCTGCCTTTTTTTATTTTTTTTCCCTCACATCGCACTTTTAAAATGTTCTTCTAGAAATCGTCTGCTGCTGAGGGAACTACCAGGAACCGAGCAATAGAAAATGCCAAAGTTTTGAGGGGTAGGTGGTGAGGGGTGGATGGGGAGTGTTGCCTAAGCAACAGCAACAAATCTTTTCAAAAATGACTGGATGAAAATTGACACATTTCAGGTACTACAGCAATTGTGAGGGAAAACGCCTGGGCGAGGTGAAAGTGCGTCCTCACTAATTAAGGGCAAATATCTCAGCCAAAGAGAGTACTTGCTAAGCCTCCTCTCCTAAAAAGTCGGGAAAAAATTGTCCTTCTCTGTTTCTGAAGGGGAAGCCCTAACTCCATGTCGCTACTCACGGCTGCGATGCTGCGGGTTACTTGAACGCTTGCAGATGCCCGCTTTCACCTGCACTCTGCCTGCGGTCTAACGCGGCACATACACACACACGCACGGTGTCAGGCGGGTGCAGTAAATCCCTACTTCTGTCGGAAAAATACCCCCTGCTCAATTAATGGGCTCGTCCCCTCCCACTTCATATTAGAAAATTGCATCATATTTCAACCATCGCTATTGTCTCCAGGTGTTTTAAACGAAGCACTCTTAGTGCGACCAAACTTTCAGCAAGGATGGATGCACGGGAAGAAGATGCACTAGAATTTATTGGCAGTAAACAAGTTTTTTCACTCAGAAGCGGGCAATCATTGCAAGGAGTGTGGTGTACACATCTCGTCAAACGATGGACAGAAAAGTACATTCGTCTAATACCAAAAATCCTTGATCTGGCGTTTTAGTGTTCTTTCCCTTAGGGGTCGTTCCCATTTCTAACGAATACCTGCCCCACAGAAGTCGCCGATGTTGTGCATGTTACCAAACTGTCCGGAGTGGCCTAAACTGTCGCATCTAACTTTATTTGGTTTGCCTACCAACATAAAAGCGGGGAATAAACCGAAAGCTCAGAGACAGGGTATCAGAGCTCACGAGATAAAGGGAGCTATCAGCAGGGAAAGTTTACACAGAGAAGGCTCCCAAAGAAGCCGGGGTTAGTGTGTTTTAAGGACTAGGGCTGGATTACATGGGCTGGGGTGGGGGTATTAGGAGGAAATCCCTTTCACTGATCCCCGGCCCCATGCGCGGAGCTGCCCGCCTCCCTCCAGCTGCCGGCAAGGTGGGCTGCGCTTCCGCTCCCCTGCGAGGGCCGGCGCCGGGGCCGCTCCGCCGAGCGCGGCACGGGGCGGGGGTCGGCGAGGCCGGGCTGCGACTAGCATAAAAAAAAAAAATTAAAAAAAAATTTAAAAAAAAGGAAAGCAAAACAAAACGGGGGAGGGGATAGCAGGAACCGCTGAAGGAGCCCCCCCGTCCCGAAAGCACACATGTACGGCGCAGCGCGGAGCCGCGCGGCAGGACAGCGCACACACTGCGGGCCCTGCGCTGTGCGGCGCCGCCGCGATCGGCGACGGTGGGGTACATCCTAGCGGCGACTGGCTGCCATGGGAGCGGGCTGGCCGCGCTCCGTGCCCGCCGCGGCCGAGGGAGAGGCGGGCAGGGACGGCCACGGGAAGCGGCAACTTGTGGCGGCCGCCGGGGAGACGGAGCTGCTGCGCCGGAGGACGGACGGGGCGGGAGGGACTCGAGTCGGCGGGACGGGGTAGGGGAGGCTCGGTCCGGCTCCCCGGAAACTTGTAATGCGATAAGAGGAGAAAGCTGGGGGTGGGGGAGAGGGAAGTCTCTCCCCACCCCCCCCCCTCACTTTTACGAAAGAAGGGGGGGCCTGGGAGAAAAGCCGCTGTTGGGAAAGTGCGTGCGGAAAGGGACGCTCGGCGGTGGCGGGGAGAGGATCGGGCTGCGGGGCTGGGGGCAGCCCCGGCGGCAGCC
>VXBU01012739.1:105000-115335 GCA_013400315.1 Bombycilla garrulus | reverse complement strand
TTTTTTTTTTTTTAATTAGTTTTAATTTCCTTGGTAGTCTCTGGCACTGCAGCGTGCAAAAGCACTCCACAGTCCATACTCTCTTCTGCACTAAGTTGAGAGCTTCCACTTGAAAGTTTTTCTTGTCCTCTTTGCATAGAGCCCACTTCTTTCTTAGTTTCTCACATAACCAAGCAGGATCCCCAATGTTTTTTGTTTTTTTGTGTAGGCCCCTTTCTCCACTATATTATCTCCTGTCTCTCTCTCTTTCAATTCAAAAAAGAAAACAAAAAGCCCTTCTCCTGCTTTAAAACTATAATTACTCTTAAGTTGCATCTGTGAGGAGAGAAAGGCAGCAAAGTTGAAGCCTGAGGAGGATTTTGGCTATTGTATCTGAACTTTACAGCCCTGAAGCTTAAGACAGCGCGAATCCACTTCATCAGGTTAAAACATCTGTCAAACTAGCAAATTGTTAAGCCTCCTGCTCCTTCCCAGGGTGTTTGGGGAGGCAGGGAGTAAGTCCCACACCATCCAGAGCTGCTAAGGGGGCTCCTGCCACTGCTCCAGGAAAACCCAGTGGGGTGTTGACAATAACAGGCACACAGAGAAATGCTTCCTTCTGTCACAGTGGAGGAGCAAAGCAATGCATTTTCAATTTTTTATTTTTTTCCTTAGGAAACTGTGGTGGTGTAAAATAAATTAATACAGACAAGCAGATAAGAATTAGTATTTTACTATGAAAGCAAGATTTGTTGAGCCTATCTCTGTTGGTTGGGCTCTAGGTCTAAGAATTTATCATTAGCGTTATAAATTTTTACATGCTCTGAATCAATTTCAGCACAGGAAAATAAAACCGCACTACTTCATTATGACACTCCTGGTGAGTTAATAAATTGAAAAAAATTTGTTAAACTAGGTTTTTGTTTTGTTTTGTGAATCTTATCTATGTAGCCATGTCACCCGAGATTAGAACAAGAGATATGCTAAAAAGAAACGCTTGCATATGGTGGGTAGATTAAGGACAAAGAATCTTTTTGTCATGGAAATTTTTTTTTCCCCTTTTTGGGGGGGTTTTGTTTTGTTTACTTCATCACATAGAATTTCTCACACTTGGTTTGTTTTGTATTGCCCTCAATGACTACATGATCAAATGAATGGATTTATTTCTGCCGAAGGAGAAAGACAGTCTTTCCATCAAAAGGACTACATTGCATCCCAGTGAGGAATTTTAAAGCGTTATTATCGTGGTCCCTGAATAGCACAAAATCGGCTTTCACAGCAGCCCTAAAATGCAACAATGTAAAAATACTTTTCAGCCTTAGAAGGCTGTTATCAAAATGTGCTATGTTTCCTTTTATTAAAATATATTTTAATTAATAGACTGAAACCCTTGATAGTTAACAATTAACAAGCTAAAGTTGGATTTGCACTTTCATTTGAGAAATGTGAACAAGGTGGAGACAGGCTGCAGGAGCAGAGGGCTATCTAGTGCACATTAGTGTAATGTAAACCATTTACACATTATATTAGGAAGCCTAATGATTGCCATACTTGAAAGCAATTTTATAGGGCAGATATAATGAAAGCTCCAAATCTCGTGAATTAAAACACTTCTTGTCAAGTCAGTGTTCTTTGTTTCTGTTCACAGCTGTGATCAAGATATTGCTACAGTTCCTGAGTATATTTTGCAACAGGCCAAAAATAGTTCACACAGCACAAGAATATTTGTCAGTTTAAGAAAGCAAACTGTTTAAACAGTATTATTTCATATGTGTAGCCTTTTCACTCATTTTGCTACTTGTCTCCAAAGGAGAAAAATGCAAGACTAAGCAAATTACACTTATTATTTATTTAATGAAATCATGTTTAATATCACTTCAAAATAGATTTTATAAAATGAAGCATTTAAAAATTAATGTCTCATAAGTGTAATCCTCACAGTGAAGGGACATTCATAGCAACAGAGAGAAACCTGAAAGTTTGGGGTGCAGGATGAAAGACAAACATTAGGCCGGGTTTTAAGTTGACTGGTCACAGAACTTTCATGCTAACTTTATCACAAAAGTTTTAGAATCTAAACAAATAATTTTATAGCCAGCTTGGGCTACAGCATAACACAACTGCATTCAAATAGGACATTGTCATGGTGGTAAGAAACTGTTGGAAATCTGAAGATAATTACTATGTCATCAACTACAGATATTCACTCAAAATCATTTGAAATTGTTCATCAAAAGTGAAATGCTAAAAAACATATTTTTAAATAATTTTGAAAAGAAATGTTAGCAAACAGCTGATGATGATATATTTCTTGAATAATTGCAGTGTAGAAGAGTGAACAAAAATATGTATTTAAACCCCCACAATTTGAGATTGCTAAATGAGAAGATCTGCTGGAAATCATTTAAAAACAGGAGCAGCAGGACTCAGATGACTGCCTGTAGAATACAATAATCTCAGTTTCTCAGTAAATGTAACGCATTGTAATAGCTGGAATTACATTTCTAATACACTTGCCTAATTCAACAGATTACAAATGAATCAGACTTTTAGATAGAATAAACATGCTTCAACTCCAATTAATTTTAAAATTAAACCATGGACATAGCATTTGTATTTTTAAGGTAGGGATAATAGAAAGTGGTTGGTTTGTATGTTGGGGTTTTGCTTGGGTTTTTATTTTGGTTGAGGTTAATTTTGGGGGTTTTTTTGTTGGTTTTTTTGGTTTTTTTTGGTTTTTTTTTAGTTTTGGGGTTTTGTTTGTTGGTTTTTTTGTTTTTTTTTTAGTATCGAAAAGGGATTCTTAGAGTGTGCAAGTGAAGTTCTGGTAAGAGTGATGACAAATGGTGCTTTGGTCTCCTTCATGTGAAATTTCTGGCAAAGATATATCATTGTGTAGCCTGAGATGGAAGGGATATCTTGTAGTGAACTATGTAAAGAGAGTTTTCCAATATGCCTTTTGCAGTCATTTTTTAAAATATTTGACCTCTTTTTTTCCCCACTCTTCAATGCATACAATATGGTCTAAACTAATTGATCTGTTTCATCTTGATAAAGTGGGATTGGGGTGTGCAGTTTGGTGACTGCACTTAGTATTCTTCTGGAGTATGTACACAGACACACAGGCTCAGCTACAGCAAAGCCACAGCTCAGTATGTAGCAGCCAGCCACATGTGTGTTGGTCACTCTATCTGCATATAGGGAGGGTTAAAACATATTTGGGGGGGGACATCCTCCGTATGAAGTTGAGGTTATTCTCTATTGCTTAGACACTGTTGCATTTCAGACTCGAGAAGTCACAAGCAGCTGTCAGTAAACATAAAACTTAGGTGATTTTTGCAAATGTTTGTTCTGAGGCAAGTGTAAGAGAAGGCTTTTTGTTTTGAAAAATAAAGGCCAAATTAGTATCACTTAAATTGTCCCTTTGATTAGAAATGGTAGTTGAAAGTTTATATAAATACTTTTGCCATTACAGTAGACTTCACGTTCAAACTATGTAACATCTGCTTTTGTATACTTTTAAAAATACTCTGCACTGAATTGTGTCAGCCATAGAAAAATATTTGGAATAATAAGGGAACTACAGCAATCGGCCAGTTTGCTGGTGTATGTGTAACAATGGGAGTAGACAAAATTGGGTCAGATTTTATCTGGTGATGCTGGTCTTGAAGTCTCACTATCTCCTGAGGTAGACATTAAGGTGCTTTTTTCAGAGTGTGAGGGAGGAAATTTTGAAAGGTGTTTGTTTAAATTCTGTGTAATTAAGCTGTTAATATGTGTACATTTAGCTGTTGAAAATTACTTTTCCTTGCCTAAGATAGAGGAAAAGCTACTATTCAAAAAATATGTGATATTAGAAAAAGAGTAAAAATAAACTAATTAATAGAGACTATTAGTGCCATCTGAGAAA
Source organism: Bombycilla garrulus (assembly GCA_013400315.1). Classification (NCBI taxonomy): domain Eukaryota; kingdom Metazoa; phylum Chordata; class Aves; order Passeriformes; family Bombycillidae; genus Bombycilla; species Bombycilla garrulus. The sequence continues at coordinate 111,446 of VXBU01012739.1, read as the reverse complement.
TAGCCTGAGTCCTGGGGAGATTTTCTTGATATCTCTCCTTCATTTGATTTGTTGTCTGCCAAACATAGACCAGCATATCTGTTGACTATCCAGCAGCCAGAGCATGAGTCAATCACTTTTGCTGATAATAAACCAGGTCAGGCATGACATTAAAATAGTTAAGTACTAACACAGTTTCTGCAATAAAGCATATAAAATAATTTATTTTATTCTATTTTATTTGTAAAATAAGTAATTATCTACATTTTTTTTCCAGAGGAAGCGCTAGTAAATCTAGTTCTAGCAGTACATTCATACTGAATTTTATATATCAATGTTAATCCTGTTTCCTTTGCACTCTTAAAATTTCCCACTAAATGTAGTGAAGGTTCTCCATTATTTCGGAAAAGGGAATTTAGGCTAAAATGTACTTTTAGGAGCTGGTTCAGTTACTGTGCTGCTAGACCTAGAAAACATTTCTTCTTATCAAGTAAATACCCTTCAAAACCATGAAAGATAGAAAGATAGATGTTTGTAAAGGGTGATAGCAAACCATGATGCAACACACTTTAAAAAATCTGTTTCTGTTGAGCTGAAAAGTAAAAAGAGAGAGGATTAAAGACAGATGGCTTTACTATTTCCTTGCTATATTTAGGGTACAAAAAAGCGAGCGTACTTGAATTATATTTATTATCATAATGTAAGCTAAAGCTTTACAAAAAGCCCTTCTGAAATTCTCATTGCCACTTTCTAACGTTGGCGTGTGCGGTGTGTTCCTCCCGCCGCAGCCCCAGCTTCACCACTCTCCCCCAAAAACCGGAAAGCTATCGCTGGTCGCAAAAGAAGCACGGAAAACATTTCCAAAGTTTTTAGCCGGGCAAGGAGGGAGGGAGGCAGAGAGAAGAGCTCGGGCAGGCAGCTGAGCACCGCAGCAGCCGCCGGGCCGGGCCGGGCGCGGGTGGGCGCTGCGCGCCGCGCGCCGGGATCGCGCCACGGGAGCTTCGTCGGGGAACGCCGGCCAGGAGGTGGTAACGCGAAGTGCCAAAAAGCTTCCCCAGGTCTCCTCTCCCTAAGGGTGGTAGTTAGAAGTGCTTTGACAAGGCTTGCTGATTTAACCTTTGCCTGCTTTGCCCTGCCAGGGGTGGCCACTAGATGTCAAGCTCATAATACAATTAGTACATCTGTGCAGTTGACCTTGGCAGCACGGCTTACCACTGTTCTGTTAAGTGTTAACACTGAATTTGAGTGTTAACTAGAAATCCCTCGGAGTTTGCTACATGCTGTACAGCTTATCAAATGCCCATCTAGTTCAGCACAAGTGTTTACAGTCCTTAAAGTTGGAAAAAAGGTTTCCTTTTGTGAAGCCCAGCATCTTGAGCTGCTTAATTAGCCCTGCAGGTACTGCTGTATTTTTGTTCCAGATAATCAAAACCGACTCTTCATTCAGTGTTTCAGGAGATCCCTTCTCCCGGTGCCATTTGATAGCTTTTGTTTATGAATTTGTTGACACATTGATGTCCCCAAAGCTGGAAACAATGAAAGCCAAAGGATTTGTCTTGATCGTTATGGCTTTGCTATCCTGGGCAATACTGCAGTGTATGGAATGGTGAAAGACCAAAATGACTGAGCTGCACAACTGGCATTGAACCACTCCAGGTTTGCTCTTTCAGGCACTCCTGGTTGTGACTAATTTTACCCAAAGGAGCCCAGAACTCCTAAGTTCAGTTTTGAAATACTTAGGAGATGCAGGATTTGGCCCTCACACCAAATCCTTGCCTTGAAAACCTCCAAAATCAAATTTTCCCTCCCTTCTCTTCTTGTTCAGAAAGTAATTGGCTTCATTAATTAATGCAGGGTGTTAAGGGTTGGGTAGTTTAAGATCTAGTTAATTATGCATTTTACAAGGAAAGCAATGAAGAATCTCTATGGTTCTTCCTCTTTCTTCTGTTTTATTTGTTTTTCTTTTCTTTTCTTTTCTTTTTTTTTTTTTTTGGATTCCAAATAAAACTCGGTGCATTCCAAATAAACTTCGTTCCTACGGACACCCTCATTACCTGTACCTGAATTCTGCCTGACCTTAAATTATTGTACCTGTGCCATAACAGCCAACCAAGTAGCTGTTTATATAACTTTGAAAAACACAGCACAGGTTTTACTTAATATGATATCTTGCGCAGATATTACAAACAATTTGTGAAGCTTGCGTCTGTTCCACATCTGCATCCACAGAGAAAGGCGCCAGTGTTTGGTATAGTGAAGTGCTTCACTGCACAGATTAGAAACTGCAAATGTTTTAACCAGAGCACAGTTAGTGCATGTGCCACAGGTGGCTGTTACTTAACAAATTCTGAAATTCAGGCTACTGAATAGATCAAACCGAGAGTGCCAGGTCAGCACCGGGTTTTGCATAGCAAGAGTGCCCTCCACTGTTCAAATCCATACTAACAGCTTTTGTGGGCTGAGAAAAAGGACAGAAAATTTTTCTTTTGAGTCTGGAATTTCTTCTACATTGTTAAACACAGTAGGGGTCTCTATTTGTCTCCTCCTGTTTCACAGCTTGGGCTCAGTATGTGAGAATTCATCTTTCTTTATGGGATTCAAAGCTATCATAAAGAGTTAAAAAGAATTAATTTGCAAGAAAATAAACATGTTCTAACAATTTAAGAAAACTTTCTTTAACAGCTACGTCAATTGTAAGAGATGATAGAGCTAAGTAAAAAGTAGTACTGTTCTTCTCCAGGATCAATATTGTGCTACAAGGCTACTGTTTCCCAATTAATATAATTTTAAAACAAATGTATGGGGTTTCTTTAGTATATATTGCTACTTTATTTAATCTGTTCTCAGGGAAAGCTAAGTATTCTGATGATGGGAGCGTAAATAATTGTCCTGTATCAGTGCACTAATCTCAGAGTTTTGTTTATAATAATGCTTGTTTAAATATACAAAATGCTGTGAGCTGCACTTTGAAATTATTATTGGATTTGGATGTGAGAGCATTTTTTACATCTGTCTTCATAGTTAGCAGACATTTTAGCTTTAGATGATGCTAATATATGCATTTTTTCCTGAAACTTCTTCACAGTTTCTATACTGCTTCACAGTGCTTTTTTATCTTCCTGAAATAAATTACTACACTTAGAAAATATTAATTAACTCTCAATTATAGAGCTCTGAATGTAGAAAAAATAGTAATTCATACTACACTCTTTCATGCTTTCATTTGTATTATTGTGTATAGTCTAAAAAGAAGCTTCAGAAAATATTTTACTCCCACATTTGTTGGATTCCTTCACAAGGCAGTTTTGTTTGAATGTTTCAGGAAGGTATCAGTAATTTAAAATATGTGCAAGCCTAAGGAAATGCTAATTCTCTTACTTGATTTTATCCAAGTGTCCTATGAATCACACATAATTTGAGGATTCCATGACACAGAGTAACAGAAAAACAAAATGCTGAATAATCAGAGATAATTTTATTGTAATAGTCCTTATTTAATATAACTGAAAAGGCTCTTTTCAGGTAATTTACTTGTGTGTAACTAGAACTGATTTAGGATGCGACAATATGAAAAGATTTTGCAGCAAAAATTAAATGCAGTATTTGGCTGAGTCTTTTTTCAGACTGGAAGCAGTTAGTCCTAAGAAAGGCGACATTTAATAAGCAGCATACAGTGTAAGAATTAACCTGACTAGCATGTGATGCTTAATTTCAGTCTGTTTCACAAAAGTAGATAGCCACATTTTTGAAGCACACATTCATTATATTTCCCTTCATATCAAGAAGCAAGAAACTCCTCTCACACAGAGGAGAAAGATCTATGCCAGCGATAAAAATTCAGAACTAGTAAAGCTAGGTTTACAAATCCTCTGTGTGTGTAATCAGAAGTGGCAATTCTTTCTCAACTCTGCACATTTCCCAGCAGTGACTAAAGGACCCAAGGCACCCTTTGAGCTTGGGCACTGAGGAAGCAGGCCAACACCACCCTCCTTGCTCCTGCCTGAAAAGTGTTTGGTGGGTACACTTAGCTAGGGGCACATAGCAAAGCCTTGTGGCATCAACCCTTTGTACCCTCCCTCGATGAGTCACCAGAGCACTTGAATGGCTTCAGCTATCATCACCCCAAAGTGCCTTTCTCAAAATGCTTTCGTTTGAATTTCTATGGGCTAATTTTAGGGCCAGACCTCAGTGGTGCAATGTGCCAGTGCTGCTGGAGCCACCCTGGCTCCGTGGGCTGGTACCTGCTCAGGAGCTCACCTTGGGTACCATCAGAGAGATGCTGCCTGAGATTTTTCACGTGTTTTCACAGGGGAAGCTTGATGTGCTGTAATTCCTCTTGCATCCCGTAGCAGCTTCAGATTAGTCTGTTAGCTGTTAGACTGCTAATGAGAAAAAGAAAATAACTGGAAGGTTATTAGGGACTGAGATCCTGACTGCTTGACAAAACTCCCATTCAACACCTTTTGTGTAACTAAGAATGCAAAATTCAACCCATGTCCATAAGATTAAATAAGTGCTCGTTTAATTCCACCAAAGTCCTTGAAAATTTTTACTGTATCACACCCTCACTGTAATAACAAAAAATACTGTGTCTCTTCAGGAAAATTCTAAAAAAAAGATTAAGTTCTTCACTACCTAATGGATTCAATCACTTTGTAATGCATCAGAAAATGAAAAGAAGCTATAAAGCATAAATAAATTTGGAAAAATTCTGTTTTCTTTCAATAGACATATTCTGTGATTAAAAACAAAAATTAATTTGTAGCTTAATATTTTAGCATTTAACGTTTTTTATATTCTGAATTACTGATTAAATTTTGGTATAGATTTCTGTCGTTCATAAAGTGACTCAGTTTTATCAAAGAATCAAAACTGGCCTTTCATGTAGAATGCTTTTAAGCTTTACTCCCTGTTGAAATCAGTGAGGACTTATACTTCAAAAGCAACAACAAATACAGTGCCCTAGTGCTTTCATATCAGTAAGTACTACTGAAAGGGATGTTAGAAATTGCATTTGTGAAATATGGAGGCAATGTCCATTTGTCCAGCACAGGTATATACTGCAAAATACTTATCAGTTGTTATTTTCAGTCTTTCTTGTTTTACCCTTGGAAGTGCCTGTTTGCATGCCTAGTTTGTACTCTTTCAATCTTATTAAATTCAGCACTGTTTCAGATGTGAGAAAAGGCTCCTCATTTGAGTAGGATTTGTTGGATTGAGACTACAGGCGGTCGTTCTGTGAAGGGCCTTAGTAGCCTCAGTGTGCTGTTCCATCCAGGAAAGTACCAGTACACGGCAAAGTAGCATTTACTTTCATGCCTTTTGTGTCACCTGCTTGCCTGTCAGTCCAAGGAAGTGAAACTTTGACAGAGATTTGATTTAAAAAAAAAAAAAAAAGCCTAAATAATTTTTCCTAAATGGAAAGTACTGTTATGAGATTCTTAGTATGTTTAGTTTGAAGTTGAACTGGGGGGAAGAAAACCCCTAGCAACTCTTTGGCATTATTTGAAATACTTTTCTAAAGCAGTCCTTGACTATTTCAAGGCAGATAGATGATGAGGTAAATGAACTTGGATCGGTCATTTGAAAAGTATTCTCACTATTTTTAAGATATGGGCGTTGAGGGAAGGAGAAATGCAAAACAGAGCTGTAGTTCTCCACTTAGTACAGGCAGGAGCCTGGTCACCCTGAGACAGCGCAAAACCAGCCATTTATTTCATTGAGAGCAGAGCTGAGCACTGATTATCCAAGAAATAACTATACTGCTGCATTCCTCATGTACTTTTTCACAAATTATATTTCAAATGCAAACTGCTGTTTCTTTGACTTTGAGAACAAGTACACTAGCTTGCTTATTATTTGGAAATGCTGAACAGGTCCACAGCAATACCTCCTTGTAGTGGGCACCAGTAGTTTAGGTTGCTTTGGAAAGCTTACGTGTTATACATACTAGCTTTGATACATGGAGATCATGAGACTGTCTTCCAACGCATAAAATAATACCTGTTTTGGTTGTAAATGTTCACATTTGGGCTTAGTGATTACTATACAGTATCTGAAATAATTAGCTTGCTGGTGTTTGATCAGCTCATTTTAGATCAGAGGACAGCCATATTTGAATGGCAATATTGCCTGAATCCATCACTAATTACTGAAACCTTTTGCGCAAGGTTTGTTTAGAGAAAGCTCCCCTTAAACAAAGGAATACCAATATATAGATAAAAGCTGGAAGGGGAGCTGCATAGTTAGCAGCTGCTTTAAGAATCAATCCTCCTTTGCAATCACTTAGTAGCAATATTGGAAGTTGTAATAATAATGATCATAATCATAACAACAACAACACACAGCTGTTACCTGGCCTGCCAATATTTTGAAATAAAGACTGGGAAATGTTCCCAGTGAAAGCCTTTGGAGAAACAAGTCTCTCTGCGCGTGGTCGGTACTGCCAACCAGGGCACTCCATAGAT
>VXBU01012739.1:0-100000 GCA_013400315.1 Bombycilla garrulus | reverse complement strand
TTCAATTCCTACAGTGGTTACAGACAGCAGTGTTGCAACAAGCCTCCCAAACCCTGTGCTTCCAGCAGTGTCTGACCAGTTTAAGGCAAAGTTTCCATTTGGTGGTCTGCTAGACTCTATGCAAACATCAGAAACTTCAAAACTACAACAGCTAGTGGAAAACATTGATAAGAAGATGACAGATCCAAATCAATGCGTCATTTGTCACCGTGTGCTTAGTTGTCAGAGCGCACTCAAGATGCATTACAGAACACATACAGGAGAAAGACCATTTAAATGCAAAATTTGTGGACGTGCCTTTACTACAAAAGGCAATCTAAAAACACATTTTGGAGTTCATCGAGCAAAGCCACCACTTAGAGTACAGCACTCATGTCCCATTTGTCAGAAGAAATTTACAAACGCAGTTGTTCTTCAGCAGCACATTCGTATGCACATGGGTGGGCAAATTCCAAACACGCCACTACCAGAGGGCTTCCAGGATGCCATGGACTCAGAGCTTTCCTATGATGAGAAGAATGTTGACACACTAAGCAACTTTGATGATGACATTGATGAAAATTCTATGGAAGAGGACCCAGAACTAAAGGACACGGCAAGTGATTCATCCAAACCCCTTATCTCTTATTCCAGGTCATGTCCTTCTTCACCACCTTCTGTGATCTCCAGTATTGCTGCTTTGGAGAATCAAATGAAAATGATTGATTCTGTCATGAACTGTCAGCAGCTGACCAGTTTAAAATCCATAGAAAATGGATCAGGGGAAAGTGACCATTTGAGCAATGACTCCTCATCAGCCGTTGGTGATCTTGAAAGCCAGAGTGCAGGCAGCCCTGCAATGTCAGAGTCTTCTTCCTCCATGCAGGCTTTGTCTCCTGTGAATAGCAATAGTGAAAGCTTCAGATCAAAGTCCCCCGGTCTCAGTAACCAGGAAGAGCCCCAAGAAATACAATTAAAGACAGAAAAACCAGACAGTCCACCACCCACAACTGAAAATGGAGGCGCATTAGATCTGACATCCACCAACCCGGGAAGAGTGGTCATCAAAGAGGAGGCTCCTTTTAGTCTGCTGTTCCTGAACAGAGAACGTGGTAAGTTTAAAAGTACTGTTTGTAATATCTGTGGCAAGCCTTTTGCTTGTAAGAGTGCATTGGAAATTCACTACCGCAGCCATACTAAAGAACGTCCATTTGTTTGTACAGTCTGCAGTCGTGGGTGTTCCACTATGGGTAATTTAAAACAGCACTTACTGACGCACAAATTAAAAGAGCTGCCTTCTCAGTTATTTGAACCCAACTTTACTCTAGGTCCCAGCCAAAGTACTCCTAGCCTGGTCACCAGTACAGCACCTACCATGATCAAACTGGAAGTGAATGGTCACAGCAAGCCGATCTCTTTGGGTGAGGTTCCCTCGCTTCCAGCTGGAATCCAGGTTCCTGCTGCACCACAGACAGTGATGAGTCCGGGGATCACCCCTATGCTGGCACCCCCCCCTCGCCGGACTCCCAAGCAGCACAACTGTCAGTCGTGTGGGAAGACCTTCTCCTCAGCAAGTGCACTGCAGATACACGAGCGCACCCATACCGGTGAAAAACCGTTTGGTTGCACAATCTGTGGTAGAGCTTTTACCACAAAGGGGAATCTTAAGGTAAGAGGCCACATAAAACTGTAAAGGCTTGGTTAAAGAGCACTGCTCTTGAACTCAGCAGGTTTTAGTGCTAAGTGTTTGTCCCAAAGACAGGTGAGAAGGGAGCTTCAAGGAAATGCTGCACAGTGGCAGTCATTATGCTTCCACTGTGTGGAAGATAAGGACTGGAAAGTGGCTGTGCAATGATGTGAACTTTAAAACTGGTTCCAGGTGTACATGCAGGCATGTTGTAGTTCTGACAGATATGGTGGCACACCCAGTCAACTGATGGACATGTTCTGAGAGTTCTTATGGACTGTCAGTGCAAAACAACCCTGCTATAAACCAGAAACATTGAGCTCGTTCAGCTCCTCAGGTGCCTCCCCAGTTTCTATTTGCTATTCTACTTTGCAGCTGTTGTAGAGTAGAAAGCTGTTTCTCACAAATTTACAATGGCTTGCTGCAGGACTGATGGGTCCTACTCCTGCCGTTTGGTTAACCATAAGCCTAGGGAAGACGTTTTAAACATCCTTTTTAAAAATATTAAATTTAGCAAATAATCAGTGCTCCTGACATGAGATAAAACATGAAAACCGACAGGATGAAAAAAGGAAAAGGGACAAACCACCCATCTCCTAGTATGAGTAATGCCCTTGGTAATCTTCACGTGTGAGGACTTCCAGCTTGCATGTGAAATTGTCTAACCCAAGAGAGTATGTACCATTTAGTCTTGCAACACTGTTTGTTTTCACTGAGAAGAAGCAAATGCACATTGAAAATCTACCATGGAACTGGGTTTTCTATGTGTAGGCTAAGTGGACCTTAGAACTGTGTCTTTACCAGAATTTTTTTTCAATGCCAATTAAAAGGCATTTTTTTTAAAAAAGCAAGTACTACTGTAAGTAACAGCATTTCGGGATAGACACCTTACCAGATTGTGCTAACTTGAGGGTGCTTCTTGTCTCTGTTCACTCTGCAGGTTCATATGGGGACTCATATGTGGAATAACGCCCCTGCACGCCGTGGCCGACGCCTCTCAGTGGAAAACCCCATGGCTTTGCTCAGTGGTGATGCTCTCAAGTTCTCTGAGATGTTCCAGAAGGATTTGGCAGCTCGGGCCATGAATGTTGACCCCAATTTTTGGAACCAATATGCTGCAGCTATCACTAACGGACTTGCTATGAAGAACAATGAGATTTCTGTCATACAGAATGGAGGCATTCCTCAGCTCCCAGTAAGTCTAGGTGGAGGCGCCATCCCGCCTCTAAATAACCTTACCGGTGGCATGGACAAAGCTCGCACAGGCAGCAGCCCTCCCATTGTCAGTATGGACAAAGCAAGTTCTGAAACGGGAGCCAGTCGTCCATTCACCAGATTTATTGAGGATAATAAAGAGATTGGCATAAATTAAAAGCATTCATTCTGAATAACTGTTGGACCTCTACTCGACACAACACTTGTCCTGTTCCATGTACAGCTTTTGAAGCTAAGCATTAGTTTTCTGACTTAAATACATAGGTTCCCTTTAAAGTTTTATCTATAGCAGAAATTTGTGGCTGCTGAAAAGTTGTCTTGCAAGATCTGCATGGTACTTCTTTCAACAGTGAATTTGACTGTTACTGAGAACTGTGAAACTTTTTAATTTAACAGCAAACAAACAAACAAACCAGTCATGGGATTAACTTCATTTGAAACAGAAAGAGGCTAGTCTACATTCACTTTGCTTCTTGCAAAACTTACTATCACCTGAGGAAGGGGGGCTTCATTACAGCATTCTGTCACACTTATTTGCTGGTTTTGTTCAAATTAGTTAGCAACTTGGACTATGTTTTTAGGAATCATAACCTTAAATAAGTGATTTAGTACCCCACTGCTGTGTATTATTACAGTATCCTTGTTTGTAGTATTTATAATGTTAAGATTATGCGGGTAACAGACAATATACTAGCCCCAAACTTAAATGAAGCTTTTGTACTGCAAAATACATCTGGCTATGTGATTTTTCTTTTTTCTTCTGCCTTTTTTTAAAAATTTTTTTTAAGCAAGTATTGTTTTACTATGAATAAGTGGTTTCTTTCAATGCAGGCAAATTTGTGAAGTTTATTGGGAAAGATAGCATGCTTTTTGTGTGCAAGTACCTGTCAGTAACAAGCCTTTTTTTAATTTAAATATTTGTAGCTGCTATGTGGACAGTTGTTCTATTAAATGAAAAAAAAATGTAGCGTGGATTTTAGCTCAATGATTGGAAAACAAGTTACAGACAAACCTTAGCACCATAAATTATTCACAACATTATAAACAGTTGTGAGTAAATACTCTGTGTTATCAAAGCTGTACAATAAAAAGGTAATGTTTGTATAATGTGGTTGCAAATTCTTAATTTATACTATTGCATTTTTAGTATTTTTTATTAGGGAGGTTTGTCTATAATTTGAAACTGAACAAAGATGTAAACAATTTTATAAATAGTACTTAACATAAGAAATAAGGAGGAGGACCCTGCTGCAGTTTCTTGTTTTGTTTTAAGCTCAAACAATGAGAGAGCTCTACAAACTAAGCAGAAAATTGAAGAGAACTGACAGATCTTTAGGAAATACAGGGACAGCTGTTTCTTAAATGGAAATGATTCGTTTAACTTTTCTACAATGCCCACTTAAAAGCATGACCACCCTGAAAGAATTCTGATACATTTATCTTAGGAGTGTGATATTAATACAAGTCTAGGATAGAGGAAGAAGAACATTATGTAGGTTTAATTTTCCTGTAATCTGTTCTGTCTCTTTCACACATAACCATGAGAAAGATGTTGACTGCCTAATAGTAGTGTGAACAAAGAAAGAACTTTTGGGCAGCGTGAGCAGTAGTGACACACAAATGCTCTGTATTTATTTCCAACTGTCTAATTATCTTTTCAGATTGCTCCAAAGCACAATGTACTCTGATTAATCAAATATAATTTTACGTTGATTGCATTTGGAATTACACTGAGTAAACAAAGGGAATGGTAACAAAGGGAATGGTTCCACTCATAAGTTAAGCAGGGGATGCTGAGGAGACTGGGACTTAATCAAAACTTGAACAGTAAATGTTTTGTGTACTACCTCATTTTTGTGCATTACAAGCATGGTGGAGTTTACACTCTGAACTTCTGTCCAGCCGAATTGCTTGAGGGACATTATGGGTAACTGGGTAACAGCGAAGGAGTTTTATGCCCCTGAAGAAGGAACCAAACAGTGAGGTCTTCTCAGTTGAGACTGAAAAATAGGACAATCTTTCTTAAAAAACAGAAACAATTACTGTAAGAGGATGGACTATTTCTGCCATCATGTAATGGAGTGAAAAGAGGTTCAAAAACCTAATAGCTGTTTGTTGTTATTAGAAATAAACAATGAACTCTACAGCTCTATTTTCTACAATGATGAGATAGAGATATATAGATATAAATATATATCTATATCTGAGCAAAATTATGTATCTATAACACCTCTACAATATAACATAAATTTTTGCGACAGTGTGTGGGTGATTAGTGGTGTTTCCAAGCATTAAAGAAAAAGAAAACTGAGGTGGCTTAATGTTGCTATATTTCAGCAATTGAATGTTTTTATTTATCTGTGTAGTTTTTGGTGTGACTTTTTTTTGTTAGTATTTGGTACCATGTAGTGTTATCTCAATTCCCTAAAGGATGTGTATAACTTAAAAAAAAAAAAAAAAGAAAAACAGAAAAATAGAGAAGAAAAAATGAAAAAGGAAAAAAAGAAAAAAAGTATGTGAAGTGTTGTACATAAGATGGTTGACGATGGTACAGTAAGACTGACCCCATTTTGTATTCAGGGTTAGGCCATTCCTCTCTGCATGGTGAAGAGAGACACTATTTTTGTAATGTGATACCATGTAGGGCTAGGAGCCTCCCTGAACAGCTGGGAATTGTTACCTAGATCCAATATTTTTTATTATTAAATCTTGTTGGCTTGACACATCTACTGATTGAAATGGATGTCTTAGTCTAGGTTACTATTTTTGTCATATGGAATTGAATAAAATGCAGGATGTAATATTATTTCTTAATTGCGTTCCTTGATTACCCCAATAACAGAACAAGATATGACACTAAGGTCACTTGTGGTAGATTGGTGTCAATGACTTCTAATCATTGCATCTGAAAAACAGAGTAAGGTTGACACCATATTTCCAAAAGGTTTTTTAATTTATATTAACAGTGCAAAGGGATAGAATTATTAAAATCTCTTTTCCAATGAAAAAAAAATTTAAGAGTATTTATACCAAGGTAGTAGAACAAAAAAAGACACCAAAAATATTTTGGAGGGGAGAAAACAGACTTCGGAATGTCCAGTGTTTCAAATTGACTGTTTTCTGAACATTTATCTTCTACTGTCTACTGAAAAAGCATCCTTTCCAGGTTGTTTAAGCATCTGCCTAATATTCACTATACACTGCATGATAAAGTTTGTGAACAAATTTATCAGGAGCAGATCAAATTCTAAAATACAAAAAGGAAAAAAATTGACTACTCGCATCCATTCATTCCAAATGACATAACCTATACATGTAAACCCATGGTTTTGTTTTGTCTTTTTTTCCAATAACCTCAATTATCAAAGCATGTCTAACTTTAACCAAATTATTTTTTCACATTGATTTAAATGAAAGTATTTACATTCTTAAGGTTAGGCATGTGGTTAAGTATCTCCTGCAAAAAAGCTGTATTTTTGAGTAAACTTCAAGCTGTTATATTCCGATGATGAATGCCTGCTGCATTTAAAACAGACAAAAGAATAAATAAAAGAGAAAAATCTGTATTAATAATTTTTCAGTGGCCTTGTTATGCAGATACTGTGTTTTATAAGATGAACCCAAAGAAGGTATGAGTTTCCTCAGGTGACTCAACAACAATGATAGATTTGTGCTTTTCTTTCTCCATGCACATCCCTGAGTCTTGATGAGAGAAAACATGATATGCAAAAGAGAAGAAAAGCAAAGGAGAGCTGATAGCTGTGGTTCTGTTCAAAGTACAAGAGGAAAATTACCTGCTTTCCCTTCCTTTCCACCCCAAAAAAGGATGAAAGCAGAATGGTATCTATTTTTAAATATGTATGGGTTATTTTTTTTATCATATGAAGACATAAAATGATAAAATATGCTACAGATGAAAATGGTCAAAGTCTGTTGAATTACAGATGTTTAAAAATATAGCTATGTAGGAACTCTATATATGATCAGAAAAATGCCCGTTATGATTTTTTAAGGGAAGTGTTCCGGCAAGGATTTCAAACTTTTCACCTCCATTTTTCCCATGAGTTATTAGAAATGGAGCATTTATTAAATGATTGAAATAATTAAATGATTGAAATAACTGTTTTTTCCCCTTTTTTTCATTTTGTATGTATTAGCCCTCAATACATTATCTGTTCCTTTATCTGTTTTTTTCTTTCTCTTTTGGCAAAAACTTTGTTTTCCTAAAGCTGCATTTGTGTTGTGTTTGTGTTGCCTTTTATTTACTTCTCTGCATGTACTCTGCCATTTGGAAGATACTGTGGTTTATTTTTTTCCTTTTTCTCTAATTCTGCAGAGGTCAAAAGAGCTGCCTGTTTTTTACGTCTATGTGTAACACTAGCATGAGTGATGAAGTCTTCAGTGATATGATCAGGTATGTGCACAGCTCACAGGATTTACTGACAAACATGCCATTCACATTCCTTCCTTCAGATGAAGGCATGAACCTCCTTAGTGTCGCTGGCAGAGGGCAGCTGCAGATGGGCAGGAGGATGGAAGTCCTGATCCTAACTTCACTCTGCTTGCTTTTACACCACTGAAGCTCTATGGCCTTTAGTGGAGACCCTCCAGGCTTATTGTGGTGCAAGAGGGACTGCTTCCAGGTTCAGATGTCTTGCTTTTTTTTACACATTTTCAAAACAGTGGCTAGCTAAACAGTATTTTAAAGTATGTCTAAGCAAAAGCATTCCAGACTTTATTTTTAAAAAGAGGGAAAAGAGAATGCATATATTTTAATACATTCCACAGGATTATCCTAGTTTTAAAGGAGGTCCTGAAAGCTGAATTTAAAAAAAATATATGGCTGTGCCCCTTAATATATAATTTGATGTCATCATATGACTATTTAGAGTATTCACATAAATGAGTAAAAGAACCTGTAATTTTTATGCATAGAAGTAAAAGAATGGGAGACTCTTGCTACAGCTCTACTACACAAGGTAGGCACTCACAGGGAAATGCCTTCCCTTGCAGATATGAAGGCTATCAGCAGATTTATGAAAAGAAAATACATGTTTCTGCATGTCACAGGACCAATGTATAGTACCTTATTTTTTTAAAGGAGAATGTCTCAATCAATTGACAATGTGAAAAGTATGAAAGCCAACAGCTTTCGGCTGTGCCACTGACATTTTTAAGGATGTGGGCAAGGTCTTTATTAGACTAATATTTTGCTTAAGAACAACATGCTTCTGGGGCCTCTGGGAATCCCCTTGCAGTGTCAGCTAGCACCTTGTAGTATTGGGATGAGTTGCCCCATCAGTAATACGGGGTAACACTTTCGTACCTACCTCACAGGGGTGTTGTGAGGAATAGTCTTAAGTTTGTACAGTGTTTCAAAGATGGAAAATGTTTGGTATTATCACTGATTTTAGAGACTTTACAGTACGTGTACTATTATTTATTATTTGTATTCCAGCAGTATCTATGAGCTCCAGTCAGGACTGAGAGGCCTTATCCTAAATCCTAGTTGGGACTGATACAAAATTTTACTCAGTAACATTTTTCAGTGGAGATATTTCATTATCAAATGCCTATTTCATTACTATAGAGTTTAATTCAATTATTTAGGTGTTCAAATTGATTATCAGTTTTAGGCTATGGCAGAGAATTATCTGCTGTCACATTTTGTTTTGAGCTTGTATAGCTTTTCAGAAAAAGTGCATCAATTTTCTATGGATACTCTACCATCAAATCTTGCCATCAGTGGAATTCTACTGTACTTTTTGCTATTAAAGCTAAACATTAAAATACATGTGTGTGTATACATTATTATACACCAATATATAATATATATACCAATAAATATGTATGTTTTAAATTTCTTTAGCTGCTTAGATTAATTTCAAACCATGTGTGGCATATTTTGCTCAAGCAATTGCCCGTTTCAAATGGAACTTAAACATTAAATGGTCTTGGCTCCCAGTAAAGATATAAAAACTGGAAAACATGACAACAAAAGTCATATTGTTGCTATCATATTTATGAAGGATTGTAAGGAAAGTGTCTAAGTCTCAAATGTATTAAAAATTCTTCAGTAAGTCATAGAAGTCTTTATAATTAGATTATGTTGAAATAAACTACTATATCAGAATGAGATCATTGTATATAAGTATGTTAAAATGAATAAATAATTCCTAAGGTAATGCTTGCTATCATTTGGATGCTGAACAGAAAGTAATTTCTTTCCCAGATTGGCAGACTATAGTTATTATTTTTTTTTTTACAGGTATCTGATTTACAATACTGTGTTAAGCAGCCTCTTTAGCATCTGGTCATGTGCTAAATATATTGGCTCAATTAATTCTATTTATAGTCTTGGCTTCTTTATTTGATTGTAAGGAAAGGTTTTTGTTTAGTTTTGACTGAATTGTCATCAGTGATGTTGGTCTCTCTGATTTCACTCAGGCACATCATAAACAAATGGGCAACAATTCGTGAATCTGTCTAAAGAATATGTCTTTCTTTTCCTTCTGGGTATTACTGACATCTCTCCATCACCCCAATGTGATGGCAACGTTGGTTACCAGCCAACACGTTGTAGGTTATCGTCTTCCTTGGCGAATAAAATGGGCACATAAAAGGATGTGGCCATCAGGAGGTTTCTATCATTTTATAGTCTCAACAATGTGCTTGACATAGGAGGATTGGTTTGGGTTTTTCTTTTTTTTAACAATTTTGTAAGAGCAATTATGAACAGATACCTTAAAAAGGGGAATATATTTTCAGATAGGAGTTTTGCAGGCAGAACTTGATTGGGACCCACCTTTTTTCTGCCCGTTTTCTATTAAATTACTCTTCCCAGCATAGTCTTCTAGAAAATGTCACAGTTAGAATTTAGTCCTTCATCTAGGTTTTATTCTGCCATTATCCCATTTCAAACAGGCTTACTAAAACCAAAGGGCTTTATACTAAGACATTATCTAATGCATCTAATGGGTAACAGAATCCATTTCCCTTTGCACTTTTGAAATTTTCTTAAAAGAAATTTCAGTTAAATCTTCGATCAGTTTTTTATGTATCTTGTATCTCTGAATGTGGTATCAGTTGAAATATTTGGCAACAGTCTGGGCCACTCTGTAGTACTTTCTCTTACACTGGGTAACCTAGTTCTCCACAGTTTGCCCTAGGCAATGTAATGACACATCCCAACCAGTATTACACATTGAATGGATTTTTTTTCAATGTGTTATCATGCAATTTATTATAATAGCAGCAATTCCAGCCTCACAGAAGATAGCTTAAATGAGCCTGGTAGTCTCTGCAGCCTACATATTTCCTCTTCTCCAAGCCCTGCTATCTTCATGAAGCAGTTTGCCCGTGTTTCCTCAGTGATAATGTGTCCTCTAATTCTTTTCAGCAAAGCAATGCTGCTAGGTTCACTTCTTTGGTTTCATTGTCTTTCTGTACATGGCCGCGTTCTTCATATGTTTTCTTTTAAGGTAGTGTTAGATTTGCCCAGTACACATATGTCCTTGTATTATGTTGAGATTAATTTATTTTTGATTTTGGGGCCAGGCCATATTGTCCCTACTCATATCTCCACCTAATTCAAATTTTTTTCCTTCACTGGGACTATGAGTAGAACATACTGCACAATGAAGAAAAATTCAGCACCCTGAGACTTTGAAGAATTTAAAGAATTGTCCAAATGTTTGTCCAGCTGGGATTACTGCACATCCACATGTTGAACACTCGAGTTTATTAACTCCAGCTCTAGGGCCTGTTATACATCTAGTTCCACCCTTAGTTCCTTTATGTCTGGAAACTCTTTCAGGCTGAACTTGGTTTTCCATACTTTTTAAAAATAACAGTATATTACTTTTCCCAAAAACCTGTATCAAAAACCCAGTCATTTAGTGGCTAATGTTTTCTATGCAACAAGTAAATAGTAACAAGGAGTAATCAAATTTTGCTATTATTTCAATGGAACAACCCACATGTAATGCTGAGATGGAAGTAAAGCTCAGGTGAATGCGACAAGTAGCCTTTTCTTCACAAGTATCTTTATAAGTAGCTTTACCTATATCTCTTTACTAACAACTTGGAGAAAAATAAAAAGATCACAGACCGCATGATAAGCAACCAACATAGAGATCATGGCAATGGCAGTGTTAAGCACAAACACAGGCGCAGTACCAGAATTAAACACAATAGAAAATATAAGAATTGAGGATACTAGTTTTTAAAAATATACATCTTAGGGAAACAGAACTGTACCTCTAAGCAATTAACAATCATGAGGTTTACTTTTTTTACAAGGATTGACTTACCTGAAGTCAAGAGCATCTGAGAGAAGCCAAGCAGCATGTCCCTGGGTTCAGCTCAGAAAACACTTATTCAAGTTCAGTTGTTAAGGCTAGAGAGCTCCGGAAACCAGAAAGATCATCTAGTCAATGTTAGTGTACAAATATCACAATTAGATTTTCAGCTTACCCCTACTTCACAGTCTTAGAAAAAAATGGAATATTTTATTACTTCTAAAACTTACCATAGGCCTCTAAGAGAGGAGTGAAAATGACCCTTAGCACATCCTGATAAGTGCAGCTGTGAATGGACTCATCTTTTTTACTGTCCACAGATGTTTTAATTTCTATCACTCCCGATTTACACTGGTACGGGCAGAATCCAAAGGCTGTAGTAGCTGTTTCATCCCTTTTTCATCAGAGCAAGACACTTGAGTCTTTTCTTAAACAATAAATTTTTCAGTGCACTTTTTGTGGTGTAAATCACAGTACACACTGGAACTAGTATGGGATAATCAAAATATATCTATACTTCAGTATGTCTCAGACCAATTCCTGTTCTAGAGGCCACCTATCCCAGCAGAAGCTGTGTTCATATAATTTCAAACTCTTTCACTCTCTTGGAAAAGGACAGTTACATCCACAGGGAATACTGAGATTGGCCCTTGCCCCCCAGAACCCACCTGGATATTGAATGGCAGTGTGTGTCTCAGCCTGCATCAAAGTTTTCCGTGAATATGCAGCAGTCTGATAGGGGAGTTCCTGGCTGCCTGGCCTGGTCTGTTCAGCTCAAGGAGACCATTAAAGCCCATGAGGACAAAAATTTCTTCCCTGAGGAGCAAAATACGCTTTTAGGTGGACTAATTTTCTATCCTCCTTTTAGGCAACTGTACTTTTGAAGTAACTGGAATGGACTATATCAGACCACTCCATTCAGCATCTTGCATTCTTGCCATTAGGAGTTGACTCATCGTATGTGATTTCATAGGTCACAGCTCATGCTCCTGGGAAGCTGGGCTTCTTCCACTAGCTCTTATGTGAGAAAAGCAAATCGTGCCTTGTAGGTTTTCCAAGGGGGCTCTCCGGATTCAATGAAGCTGCCAGAACATCTTTTAGCACCTGTCTATTCATTATTTTATCTGGGTATGTAATCTAGCCCACCCCTATTTCCAGCATAAGAATGTTATTCATGGTTGTTCAGGAATAATATTTCCCGAATACTTGTGTAGACAGAATAGTCCCTTAAGTAATGAGTTCAATTAGGCTAAGATACACTATGTAGCAATTCAATAACAAAAGTCCTGGGAGGTAGAGGGAGAAGAGGCTTGCCAATTGCTTACACACTGTATGCCGGATGACAACTAAAGACTCCATACTGTGGCATATTTGGCACATGCTGGCCTTCAGTTATGCCTAGCAACTCCCATGGTTTGCGCAATACCTTACTAATGTTTTAATCAAGGAAAAAGGTAGCATGGTGTGCAAATTATTAGGATAACAGGCTCCATTTGAAATCTCTTCGGAGATGTTCATTCTTACAGAGTAGCAGCATCCAAAAAAATCAATTTATCTTCTGTTTTTGTCTAAAAAAATGTCAATTGGCAGTTTAATTTAGCAATTCACTACCCTGAGAACTGGGTATTGGATTCAGAACTGTAATTAAAAAAAAACCACTCTCAAAACTTCAAATGCATAAAATTTGGCAGATTTCAATTAGGAATTACAATAGATTCAGCATTTGGTCTGCATTTCTAATTTCCATTGTTAAAACATTTAAGTATTTATTCTAAGAAGATCAGTTAGCTGCATTTTAAATAGGCTAAACATTCTACCATGTTCTTGAAATAACATACCTCCACTATATATTCTTTTGTGAGAATAATGCATTGCAAAAATGCCTCTTCTTTGGGTCTGCTTGCAATCTAGTGAGATTTCTCAGTTTCCATTTTGAATTACTTGTGAGGAGCCTGCCCTGTAAAATGTTGCTCGTTTTTAGAGAAAATGCATACAAGATTTAAAACCTACTTCAAGTAATTATAATGACTATTCAAATGAAAACAAAATCTGGAACCTAGCAATGCTACACAAAAATAATATGGAATTGAAGGATTTTTATGCCAGCACCTCTGAGTCATCTGCTTTTCAAGCTCCTGGTTTTGTGATAGCAATGGGATTCTGTCTGCCAGAGCAGTAAGGATTCCTCTGCAGTTTCTGAGGAGATGACTGCCAGTCAAACCTCTTGAGTGTTGCTGGTGTTATGCAGCAGAGGCTTGAGACATTGATAGAGATTTCTTAGCATTGATTTTTATGGAGAATGTTAAAATGTAAAGTTTCACTCAAATGCTTCAAATTAGTTATGTTATTAAAGTTGTCTTGAGCCACAGAGGCAAAGGAAAACCTTGGGTAATTAAATAAGAGCTAAAATCAGATTTCAGCTGCTGAAATCATGCCACAGCTTTAGAATCTGTGTTGATATGTCATTCATGATCTACAAAGGTTAGAACTTGCCCACTGGGTTAAGATCCTTGAGCCATACCCTATCTGATTGCTCATCGACCCAGTAAAAGCAAGACCTTAACAGGGTATTGGAAAACAGAAAAAAACCCTGTTTTTCCACTGCAAGACAGAGATTTTACTGTCCTCCTAAACACTTAAAGCGGATGTACTATAGTTTTCATGATTAGAGCATTACAGTAGAGTTGAAATTCTGCCAGGGATTTCAATATGGATTTTTTGTGCTTTGTTTTTAACTCATCTATAGGCCAGTTCATTAACTTGAAGTAAGCTTTTCTCAGCTTGTATTTGACTTCTGCTATCATTATTCTTATAATTGGCTTCTGCCCATGCTATTTTGTACACTGGCAAGTTGTACTGTTCTGCTCACAGGATGTATTACTCAATAACGAGTTGCAGTGTAACTGAAAGCATTCAGAGAAATCACAAACACCCATCACACTGCTGGTTTTATTTGTTAAGATGTCAGATACTGTACTCCTTTAAATTCTTACCTTTGGGTGAAAATGGTATATTTGTCTCCATTTTTTTCTTTCCATGTGCACCTATAAGTAGGGCACAGCCACTAAAATGACCATGTACTTAGTAGCTGATTCTCTGTTCTAAAACCAAACTCATACTAGCTTCTGCTTGAATCTGAAGTTTGTATTTCTCCCAGGGTGGTATAACCACATTTGTAGTCCTCCATGAGTTATTTTCTGGTTTATATGTAGGAACTGGGATTATGTTTTTTTTCCTTTCAGAATGATTTGGAGATTTTAGTCACTTATTAAAACATCACTACTGCTACAGCAGTAAGTAAATAGAAGGGAAGGAAGGAAGGAAGGAAGGAAGGAAGGAAGGAAGGAAGGAAGGAAACTGAACTGTTGTGCATTTAGGAAAAGATGTCTTTATCTATAAAGTCTTCAAAGAATACAAAACAAAGGTAATACACAGTGCATATATATTTTGTGCAGACTGTAGACTTTTGATTAACCATTTGATTTTGCTTATATGCCTTCAGACAAACCTTATCTACAATTTATTCCTTGTCTTCAGTATTTCACACTCTGAAAAACACTCAATTTTAATTATCAGCCCTGGTTTTGCCTCAATGTCAAACTTTAAAGCTCTAATTGCTCCACTGACTGCTACAAATGTTCTAGTGCAAGTTACAGCAGAACGGTAACAAATTCCATGGGCACATTCTAAATATATAAAAAGCATCTCAGCTAAACAAAGCTCTTATCTAGGATCATCATCAGCACTTTAGGATTCATTGCCTGTGTTCTGATATCATAAAATCACCCTTTCACAACAGACTGTGTATTTGATGGATATGTTGTAATTTGGCTTTATCTATTTATTTGAAGAAGCTGGGTGGACTTACTGGGTGAAGAAAATTCTTGAAATGCTGCTGAACAGATTCAGGGAGAGACAGAGGATGAGCAGACCAATGGAGTCCAGCAGAGCCATTGCAGATCTCCTCAGTTTTTATCTTTCAGAGACCAAAAGGTTGAATGAAAGGCTTGGAAGCAGACAGCCACGCCTGAGCGGTGATGGAAAAAAATATCGCAGGAGTGTGGGAAACACAGCAGATCTTTCCATTTTTCACTTAGTGAACTGGCTGGGACGATAGTCTAAAAGGCTGCTGTAGGCAGAGATTTGAATGCAACACTGTTGATTTTGTTCTCTCTAGCTCCTCTAAGAATATTTTTCTACTTCAAAGCTTGTTGTTCAAATAAAACTTTTATTCAAATAAAAATTGGCTTTCCTGAACTGGGGTGGGGAAGAGACTTAAGAGGAAGTAGGTCAGCATCAAAGCTGTAGTTGAAACAGTCTCATGACTTTTTTCATATGTTCAACGAGGCAGCTTTCCTAGGCCATGACCAGCTCTGTTAAATGCTCTCTTCCCTCATTCATTCAGCCAGGGTACAAACACAGCCTTTTCTGAACTGTTTTGAGCTTCTGGAGTTCCAAGTGTCTCCACACACAGGGTAAGAAGGTGAGAAATGCTTGCATCTGTCCTAGAGCACAGGGTGGTAAATGAGATCTGAGGTAGCAAAGCAAATGGTGAGAAATGTCTATCCCCACTAGCTGGCATGGCCCATGCTTGGGTGGAGGTGAAGGCATTTCTTCTAACACATGCCTCATTGCAGTTAACTGCCTCCAGGCTGATTTCTGACTTTTTGAAATTGTTTCCACCTAATCAGGAAATATTACTGATGGAGAGCAAGGCTTTCCACTCCTGTAGATCTTCTTCCCATGCAGAATGTACTGTAACTGAGCCTGTATTTGCATTTGCTTTTATATGGTGCCAAATACAATTTAAAATCGTGATTGTATACATAGCTGAGAAGGGGAGAGCAGGATGTTGGGAGAAGCTCATACCTGTCACCTATGAGTCTCCCTGGGTCTGGATTAGTTTGCTTTAGAGACATAATTCACATTGCTCTTTCTCCCTGCTGGATGAAGTTGTGGGAATTTTAAAAAGGTTGAAATTCAATGAAATTAAAATATTCATTCTGGACAAAAGGAATGGATTTACTTATGGGCATTGGTCAATCCTGTTTTTGCACATGTGCAATCATATTTTGTACCTGTATTCATTACAATGATAGATTTTAAAAATATATTTAAAGAAAGAGCAAATAACTGTTTAACTACCCCATTTCTGAAACACCTGTATTCTCTACAATGATGAGTCATGTTTTCCTATGCCATTAACATCTGAATTCAGCTGTCTGGGTTTTGCTTTCTTCTACATCTCTTGCTTATGCCACTTGCTTATGCCACTTTTAGGATTGATCTGCTTATCTAATGCTACTGAGCTCCTGAATATATGCACATTTTCAATTCTCCTCCCCCACCCTTTTTCCCCCCTTTAGTTGCTACCGCAGCTTGTGAACCATTATAACTCCACTTCTGCTGGTTTAATTAAATTTACCTATGGAAAACAAAGACATGAGATCTGGCAGTCAGGGAGCTCAGGGACACAAGGTGGTCTGTTACTGAATAAAGTGATGCTTGAGAGGTGCTATTCTTTATGCATCTTCATGATCATCAGATAAGGAAGAATCATATGACACATTGCAAGAATGCTTTGAGGAAAGTGAAATTCTAATCCTTTCCCAACATAATCATAATGATGTAAATGTATCCTTTATGTAGTGTAAATTGATTTTTCCTTCCTGTTGACAGCTGTACAATTTCTGTTCTGCACACATTTTTCTTCAAAACCACCTGGTTCACTCCGAGTACATTGTTGTTTTCCTTGTACCTTCTTTAAACTCATTCATTTTTTATTTATTTTATTTATTTTATTATTCATCAGTTGTGCACTGTTGAATTACCCGTCTTTTGTTCCATGGTCTATTTTGTTGTTAGTGTACTTCATAGATACCTTTGACTCAATTATCACTGATATTGTTAATCTCTGGGCTACTCAAGATGAATTCCCAAACTGTATAAAGATGACATCGGTTTTCTCTATTCTTAAAAGACTAATTCTTTTGACAGAAATCCAGGAAACTTCATTCTGTGAATGAATGAGGTAAAAAGGACAGAGCAATGATGTGATACTTTTTATCACACTGACATTGTAATTTGATTCTATTATAACTTCTCTTAGGAATCTGATATCCTAGTCCAATAAAAAGTATGGCAGCCTTTATTTTATGTAACAAAAATCGAGCTTGTTCATGTACACTGCTGGACTTTAGCTGTCAGAATGTGGTCAAAGGAGTGCAAAGGGCTGCACTCTGTTCTCAGAAATAACTTGTGTGCTTAGAAACATAAGGAGTCCCAGAGATGTCCCATGATACAAGGAAATTTTACTGATTTACTATCTTGATAGGGGAGGGGACAAACTATTGTGCTGCTGAGTTCTCACGGGAAGGCAGGTGTGCTAAAATAGGTGTCTCAGAAGCTCATTGGACTTTTCCAGCACTTGAACTGAAGTAAAACCTAAGGTTTTCTTTAGAGGCCCAGTGAAAGGCCTCAACATACATTTGGGCATATGCGCTTGGATCAAAAATACCAAGAGCAGCACCCATCAGGACCTCAGGGCAGGTGATCACCCATAAATACCACCTGCCTTCAGCACCAAATACAGTCTAATAATTTAATAATATAAAACTAAAGCATATGAAAATTAGGTAAAAGGAGGATTTTTCCATTTAGTCCCTGATTTAATTAATTTCATGATTTTAATGCTAACGTGAATATCAATAGTTTAAGCCCACCTCTCACTTTTCTCCTGCTTTGCTGGCCTTCCACTCCTCAACCTCCCCATAGACATAATTCCTGCCTAGTCTGCTTTTACCTGCCACATCTCTCCCTAATCCTTGTCTGCCAACTCACATTCCCCTAACCTCTGACACTATATTCAAATCTCATACCTGCTTTTATACTGGAATATCTAATTCCCTTGGCTTCATTCATACTAGTCCAGTAGAAGTCAGTTCCTTAGACCAAGATCCATTCCAGTTGCAGATCTTCCCACTGGATCCTCTGAGTGAACTAGTTACAGCTTTAGCCTGATTAGGTGGCTCAGATATGACTTAGATACATGGCATGAAGGAGATTATTCAAAAAGGAGGATTAGAAAGATAATAGCTAAATTGGCACGGAGGTTAATCCTGTGCATGTTTAAGAGGGACAACTTAGCTGTCAAGAGACTTTTCCCTCTCTCATCTGTATGGCTGCTGGGATAAGACAGGTGGAGAGGACTGCAAGGTGAGGTGGGTGTGTGGAAGCAAATAGAGTTTAGGTGTAGCTCCAACAGCTCTGAGTCCCACTGCTGGCCTTCACAGCACTCTTCAAATGGGAGTGTGCCTAAAGATTTAGAGAAGGATACAGATCCTGGACTAAGAGCCATCAGTCAATTTTTGGGATGTAAAAAATAGATTTGTGTGTAACGTAGATATGTATCCACATGACTTTATAAGTCATTTTATGTCTGAGTGCTGTTCCATCTGTCTGAAACAAATTTACTGGGCTACTATAAGAAAGCTATTTCCAACACAAGTGCAAAACCAGTCAGGGATGTTCTTTTCTTTTCTTTTCTTTTCTTTTCTTTTCTTTTCTTTTCTTTTCTTTTCTTTTCTTTTCTTTTCTTTTCTTTTCTTTTCTTTTCTTTTCTTTTCTTTTCTTTTCTTTTCTTTTCTTTTCTTTTCTTTTCTTTTCTTTTCTTTTCTTTTCTTTTCTTTTCTTTTCTTTTCTTTTCTTTTCTTTTCTTTTCTTTTCTTTTCTTTTCTTTTCTTTTCTTTTCTTTTCTTTTCTTTTCTTTTCTTTTCTTTTCTTTTCTTTTCTTTTCTTTTCTTTTCTTTTCTTTTCTTTTCTTTTCTTTTCTTTTCTTTTCTTTTCTTTTCTTTTCTTTTCTTTTCTTTTCTTTTCTTTTCTTTTCTTTTCTTTTCTTTTCTTTTCTTTTCTTTTCTTTTCTTTTCTTTTCTTTTCTTTTCTTTTCTTTTCTTTTCTTTTCTTTTCTTTTCTTTTCTTTTCTTTTCTTTTCTTTTCTTTTCTTTTCTTTTCTTTTCTTTTCTTTTCTTTTCTTTTCTTTTCTTTTCTTTTCTTTTCTTTTCTTTTCTTTTCTTTTCTTTTCTTTTCTTTTCTTTTCTTTTCTTTTCTTTTCTTTTCTTTTCTTTTCTTTTCTTTTCTTTTCTTTTCTTTTCTTTTCTTTTCTTTTCTTTTCTTTTCTTTTCTTTTCTTTTCTTTTCCTTTCCCTTTCCCTTTCCCTTTTCCTTTTCCTTTTCCTTTTCCTTTTCCTTTTCCTTTTCCTTTTCCTTTTCCTTTTCCTTTTCCTTTTCCTTTTCCTTTTCCTTTTCCTTTTCCTGTGGCAGTAGTAGAGGTGGTAATTACAATAATATAGAAAAATTTAATGTTTGATCATAGGTACCTCAATCACTGAGGATGTTCAGCTGGCCTAGAACACTGAGACTTTCATACTTTTATTTGCCAAACATATCATAGTCGTCCTTTTTTTTTTTTTTAAGACTTTTCGGCTCCTGGTAGTGCAGATTTTATTTGTCTAATACTCTTTTTAGTTTTAAGAATTGTCATGATTTGGTTCTCATTGTTCCATAGTGATCCTAGTATTATATTCTCATCTTATTTTATTTCCCTTCAAAGGTTGAAGTGTCGTTTGTTTATCAACATTCTCTGCATTATTCAATGCTACTTACCTTCAAATATTCTTAAACTACCACACAAAATCATATTTGTTGAATTTTACTTTTTGTGTTTGGCTATTAACTGCCTTGCAAGTGCAGAGGTCTCAGGTAACAGCTGTGGTGTTTTCTTTTTATTAGCAATTCTTTTTGCCTTTCATATAGCTGACCATTTTACATAAGCAAAGAAGAGCGAAAACAACTGAGATTACACTTTAAATTTTTAGTTTATTTTGACTGAAACAACATGTGCAATTTTAAGTTACACACTTCCATATGAGAAGATTTCAGAGATCCTGAAAAACTGATGTTTAAATAATTTCTTTATTTTTTTATTATTATTCACTTCAGGGCAATGGATCTAATCTTTCATAGTATTTTAGCATTTCAGCTGGCATGAAATCAAGTTTCTCTTTCCAAATTAATTCCCAAAGATCAAAACTTTAACTTGCAAGGTCTTACACAGTTTGACTACATGCAGCCTTTGTGAGATAACCAGTTGCACTGAAAATGCAATAATGAAGAAAGATATGCTTGTGCACTGTTTACAGCACTACGTGGTGCTATTTGCAGTTAAAATGA
Source organism: Bombycilla garrulus (assembly GCA_013400315.1). NCBI lineage: Eukaryota > Metazoa > Chordata > Aves > Passeriformes > Bombycillidae > Bombycilla > Bombycilla garrulus. The sequence goes on along the minus strand of VXBU01012739.1, from coordinate 79,592 downwards.
GGGTTTGAATTTTTAATACCTGGAAGAAGGATCAAAACCAAGATCTTCAGAGAGAGAAGAGATTCACGATCCAGACACATGCTCATAAGTTGGTACTGAACTGCCTCAGCCAAAAGATGCCTCACTAAAGTCCACTAGAGTCACAAAATTCCTTTGCATGCATTTGAGCTTAAAGATGCAATTGCATCAAAAAGAATAATTAATTTCTTGTCATTTAGAAGAAAGCTAGCAAAGAATAGGACCTGATTTTAAGCTAGGGTGTTATCTCAGTACTCTGTGCTACTTGTTTTTGTGGAAAAATAGAGGGGCTCAGTATCTATCTTTCCACTTGCTTGTGGCCTTCCTTTTGTATTGTCTTCAAGGGAAGTCAGTAACTTGATAAATCATCAGAACTATTTCCTATATCACCTTTTTTTTTGTCCCAAAAAGGTTGAATTCTCTTTAAATTGTGACAGAACTGCAACCTGAGTGAGATCCTTGCATGGAGATAATTTTTAAAATGTAAATATGTTGGTTTCAAATTTAAAATATGTGCCAAGTGAAACACATTAGGTTGTGCTCCTTATGAGTCTCGTTTACTTCTTTGCTATCTCTTTCTAAATCACAAAGTCTTTGCTCATTCAAGAAATAAATGCATCTAATTATTGTGATGTGGAGAAAAGAGTTTCCATTTCTGAAGTTATCCTGACTGGTAATAAAACAGCAGTTCTGCTCAGAGAAGATAGCCAAAAGCATTGTAATTATTCTGCTATTGCATTTTCTATGTGCTTGGTTTTGAACTGTAATTATTTACTTCATTTTTAGACTTGTTTCTATTTACCCATGGTCAGACTTTTCTGCTTTTGTTTGACTCACATTACATCTAAACATTACTGAAAATATAAACACAACTGTGCTTCAATTATTATTTTCCTTCTTTCCTAATCAGGCTTTTTTTTCTTCATTTTTGTGGCTATTATTTGCTCCTTTTTACCTACTCTAGACTGTTTCAATATTTCCTCTTTGTCTTCATGCAGCCCTCTCTCAATAATTTTTTAATGTGCCCACTTCCACATAACTGTCAGCTGCCAAACAGTCTTCCTTCACTTCCTCATGGTTTTGTCTTAGAGCCACTGAGCTGGCAAAACCACAGGAGCCCACCCATTGACTGCAGAGAGAAGCAGGTCAGCTCTCTCCACCTTCCACGCCTTGATCCTGTAGGAGAGGAAAGAAGGAAAAATGCTCCAAGGAGTTGCTTCTTTGTGTGTCTTACATGTCCTGTGTTCTCTGTCTGCCTCAGTCTTGCAGCCTTCTTGAAGTATAGCTTTGTATGGGTTGTTGAGAGAGGAAAAATACTATTTAATGTATTCAAACATTTCAGTGAGACCATTAGTCTTGGGGTGGGGTGTTTTAGGATTTTCCCTGCTCTTTCTAAACCAATATTTACGTAATATATAAGTATGAGGGAAGTTAGAGATTTTATTGCAAATCAGAAAGCTTAAGGCATTCCTGTCCATGTGAAAAAACATTAAACTTGCAGTTCTTTTATTAAAAGCCAGAGATACATCTATGCTGGTGCTGAACAACTCAGCCCAAGGTAGGAGAATATTCATCAATGCTTTGTTCAAAACTGACTGAATTCCACAGGGTACAGGATTGAAATTTAAAATATTTTCTGATCTCAATACTCACTGTACAGGAGATAAAGCAATAAGGAAGAGCAGTTATGAAAGATAATAAAGCTTTGGGGGAAAAAAAGTGGAGGAACTAGAACACTTAAGCCAACATGAAGTGCTGGGGTGGTTGGTATGCCTGAATATGCTTAGGACATAGCTGAGGGCTTAGACCCAGAAGGATTTTTTACAAGCTGGCTGAAAGAGTTACTGATACAAGCCAATTTAGCTGCCCCAGTTGTGCTGGCATCTGTCAGGAGCCTTCTTGCTAAATAAACTTCTACTTCTCCCTTTCTGTGTACTGGGCTGGTGGGTTGTATAATTGTTTTTGTAATAAAGAGGCTCCTTAAAACATCAAGAATTGCTTCTAATCTGAATTATCAAAGTTCCACTCTGGGAGTATATATCCAGATTACACTATGTTACTTTTGAAGAGGAGACATGTTCGTGGCTGTGAAACAGATCTTTCAATATATTGGCTCTCTCCTTGTGCGGTTCCCTACTGAGCCAGACTTTGGGTACAAGGCAAGAGGCATATGGACACATTTTAACTCCTGATGAAGCAAGTATATTTACACAGGGTCAGTGAAAGTGAGATTTCTGTATTTTCAGGCTTGCAGAAATGAATAAATTAAAAAAGATCCTCAGAACACTTCATAATAGAGAAGCAAAGTATGGAATTAAAACATCCTATGCCACAGGGGTGATATTTCTTTCTGTGATACCTTTATTACCTAAAGTAAGGTTCAGAGGAAAAATAAATGCCTACCATCATTCAAAGATGAAAAGTAGGGAAAAAAATACATGCTCTGGAAGTGACTTCTACCATCATGTCATGGCTGAATTTTAGTTACCTGAGATAGGCTTCAGCAAGCAAATTAAGAAGCAAGACCTCTTGAACCATATATTCCAGTCATAATTGCTGTGTGCAGCCTTTTTCTTTTTTGATTGCGTATGCTCATGTGGCCCTGGAAATATATACGTAGTCCAATTGACTATAGGCTTTTTACACATGAATATGAACTTCATATTAGGGTTACGGAAATCTTCTGAGGTAGCTGCCAAAGGAATTAACACAGGGCGGCTGATCATCTTAAATGTTCTCTTTTTATTTCTTAGAGTGTCTCCTCAATATCGTATTGCAGCTTAGCAATGAGGAGTAACTGACTGCTAGGATTCACATTATAATGATATTATGATAATTCTATCATGTCACCTCTTATTCATCTGCCCCATAAACAGACCTAATCTCTCCCCATGTGGAATTATTTCCTGGTGTCTGATCATTTGCTACTAAGTCCTTCCAGTTTATTGCATGTTTGCCCTGTTTTGTGAGAAGTGCAGACAGATAGTAAGCAGGATCAAAACTGAAGGGCAGCTATTAATTTGTAGGATCATATGATAAATGCCTCCTAGAAACTGTCTTCTATTCCACCATTTAGTACTTCCTAAAACATTTTGGTTTTGTTTGTGGTGGTTTTATGTTTATTTTTAACTTATGACTGCACATTGAGTAGATGGCTTCATTTGAGCCACATACAAGGATGTCAAGGTCTTTCTCCTGAATGTTTACAGATAATTTAGAAAAGCCCAAAACTCCCACTGAAGTGAATGGGGAAAATCAACTAGAACTGCTGAGGAAGACTCAGAGGCTGTCAGAATATTACAATCTAACAGCCTTCAGTATAATTTGGAAAAAAAAAGAAAGAAAAGAAGGCAGATTCTTCTTCTGAGATTCAAACTTATTAAAATGATAATGACAATGGCTTTCTTTTGGTAAAAATTGGATGTATGCGATGTAGCTATCCATTTCTTGAAATAGAGATGATGTAATTAGAGAACTAAGCATTATAAATAGGTCACAAAACTATTTTTCCTCATTCCACAGACCAGAAGGATGTAGGACAAAACTTCCACAGCTGGATGTTTCAGCATTCTTCTGGAGGCACGTGGAGCCATTGGTGTTTAGCATAACTGAGAATCACACTTAATTTAAGTGACTTTGCAGGGAATCAGGATCCATTTTAGTTATTCAACTTTTGAAGTGTTTTCCCGTGGATCTAATGGTAACGTTGCTGAGAATAACAACTCCTTCACACAAACCAAGGAAAAGTAGCAGAGGAGCAGCCCAGCAGTAGGAGCAAGACCATGAATTGGGTGTGCTCCCGTTACTTGCTTTCTTCTCAGAAAACCACACATGAAATCTGTACAACAGCATAGAATGTATTTTGCTTAAATCTAGAAGTACAGGGGGTAAACAGCTGTATCTCAGCTCAGCTTCGGTGGTGGGAAACAGGTACTAATTGGGTGGAGCCATGGACCTTTGGCACTTCTGTGGTCTTGGCTCAACTAGATGAACAAAGGCATCTACAGTAGGGGACTTTACAATCCTGCTCTGAGGTAATAAATGGCTAACAGTGTGTGAAGAGCTCCAAATATATGCATGTCCTTGGCATTGCTGACCACATATGTAGCTGAAATTCCTGTAAAATGTCAGTAATATTTCAGTAGCTTGTGCAGTTCTTATGGGAACTCTTTAGCATTTGAATAGAAAGCATACCATCCTCTATCAAACTCTGTTTTTATTCTTGTATTCTGGTGTTTGGTCCCTACATATCATTATATTTCTCAAGAATTATATCTTTCTGTTATGTTTTTCCAGGGCAATATAAATCTACTCAAAGTGGTAAGTAGAATTTGCATAAACCTAAAATTTTGTGAAATTAATCTAATTCATGCAGTTAAAATATTACTTTCATGTATTATAGCAGTTTTGTTGTGCAGGTTGTTAATTGGAAATAATCTGGCATTGCAGAAAAGTCCTATTCTTTCTCTAGCCGCCTTACAACTAATTTATGCAGATTGCTTAAATAACAACTACTTATATGCATTATATGTTGAACAGATCTTTTCTTAAAAGTCCACTAGGGAATTAGAGAAAACCATATTCAGTTACCGACTCTGTTCTGCAAGTTGATGAATAATTTGACAGTTTTCTTTTTTCAAGCTTGTATGTTCAGAGATAACCATCCATCTCTAATGAGGGTATTTTTCCTGTCAAAATGTTTCTTTTTCAATAGGAACTTAGAGAAAAACAGGGAATTCCAAGTCCAGCTATCATAGGTCAGTAAACACTGAAAGAAAACTTCTGTGAGGCTTTTGGTTTCTTATATTGACATGGCTAGATTGGGAGAAATCCTTTAAAATCTTACTAAAGATAAGAAGAAAACCAAACATTTCAATTTTTCAGACCAAAGAAATTCCATCAATAATTAAAACATATATGAACCAAGATTAGCTTGGTGACAAAACCTGTAGTTTGTGAGGGTCAAAGCTGTATGATACAGCTAGGTTCCAAATAATCAGGAGACTACTGAGAAAGGTTTTGTCTAATTCCTCTGGTCATCTCTTGAGTAAGAAAGTCACACAGTAGTCTTTCCATTCCCTTACACATAGTAGTATTGTCCAAACTAAGAAGAACAAGAAGAGTCAAGAAATGTTAAATAATGGATTGAAGTCATGATAACTTATTTTTGAATGCTGTCACCTAAAGAAAGCAGATGAAAAAATCTGATCTGGCTGTGGTCAGTCCAAGAGGCAGCAAACATGTTTGTTTTAATTCATGCTTCTGGCCAACATGACAAGAAGCAGCATTTTACGAGGACATGAGAGGCTTGATCCTGCCTCCTATATGTATGAATTTAGTGCCATCGGAGATTCCCTCAGGTATCCCACCTGATGCCCTCAGCCCACCACTTCAGCAAGGTTAAGACCTCTTCTAGTCCTGTATCATGTTTGCTGGGCCCATGCAGAGGTCTTGGCAATCTTAGGCACTGCTTCTCTGGTTTTAGGAAAGTGAGCCATACACAAGGTCAAGGCTGGAGCAGCTTTTTCCTCATGAAGTATTTTGTATACACAGTATTACATATGTGCAGTTTTTGCTATGTGTGTATTTTGCAATGTGTTTTATGCAAAGGACTGAAGGTGAGATGTAGCTATGGAAAGTGCTGGGTGACAATAACCTAAACCACCATAGCTGGTTTTGCAGTGAAGAATTCAGAGCTTCTTCTTTTGCAGCTTAGGAAGGGGAAAGTGGTGAGGGGTTTTATGGGGTATTTTAAATAGTTTTAATGAACTACTGAAGAGTAAAAGCGTAGACCATTACACAATAACAATACTGCAACACTCAAACATTGTTTTTAACAAGGGGTCAAGGTATTAATTTTTAATTAGGGAAGACAAAGACAGCTTAACAGTTTACAGTACTCCTATGTGTTCTTCATTGGGCTAAACCCTTAGTTAACTATAAACCTAGGGAAAAAAACGATATTCCCTCACCCAAAGACCATACCATTATCACTAATTATTCACATATTTTATAATATCTACATCTGAGAAGAGACAAAGGACTAAAGAAAAACATGGATTCAGTAAAAACAAATATTGGCTTTCTTTAAGGAGACAATATTCTCCAATGGCTAGACTCAATCCTGCTGACTACTTCCTGTGTTTCAGCCAAAACTCTCATGTTTCCCATGAATCTCAAGCTTTAATTTCTAGTCAAAGTATTAACTAAGCTGGATTGACTTCAAATGTCTATTGAGTACAAATTTACATCTGCTTCATGTAACAGCTTTGAAAGAAATGGACTTGTGATCCTCATCTTCATCAGTTCTTTAGACATATGACCTGTTTAGAAAAATATACAAAACTTAGAAGGCCTGTAAACCCCAGTTGCCAGGACTCTGCTTCCTGACAGTTCCTCCAGCACAGGTGCTTCTTGATTTATGCTGCTGATGGTCAGGCTGAGCAGGTGACTGCTGCTTGGCATTTTTGAACTTCTGATTCTGGGTATNTTGGCCAGGACTTCAATGATTCCTTGCTGACAATTTCCAAGGCTGCAGAAAGCTGCCAAGGGGGTCATTAGCACAAATCCATAAACATCTGCTGTGAGAGAGAGATTTTTGCCAAAGATAATAAAATTGGGAAGGAAGTAAAGCTACTCCAAAGAAGTCAAGGGAAGCAGCACTTCATCTGTAAATGAAATCAAGCTCTGCTGGGAGCAAGGACTTTCCTTCTGTGTTCGGATTGATGGTTGAGCCGTCTGGTGCCTGAGCAAACTCCTGGAAACTGAAGCTGAAGTAGGAGGGATTTGCTTCTGGAAGAAGGAAGATGAGAACTTGATATGCCTTCTGCAAGATGTTAAAGTACAAGAGCACACATGCATACATACTTTACATACTGATTAGGGTGCAGTCATTTATATATTTTGAGGTTTATACAGCTCATCTGCCCATTGCATGCTGCCAGTTGTTAGGTGATGATAGTACATAAGTTGTACAGCAAATTTGATATCCTTCCTTTCCCTCTTTTTCTCCTACCTCAGAAATCTATGTGTTGTATAAACCATGACGTGTGTTAGGGAAGAAAAGGATTAGACTAATTTCCAAGTAACTGGGATGTCACTCAAACTGAGTCCCAGATCAGTGCTCAAGTCAGCTTCCCCAGGTGAAAGACAAAGCTTTTTACCCACCCATGTAGCACCTAGTGACCTACTGGGAAAGAAAGTGAATTGGGAGAAAATTATCTGCAGATTAAGTATATTCTATTATGGACAAAGCACCAAATTAAAGACCGTGGACATCTGAACATGTCTGATGCTCCTCAAGTCAGCCTTCTAACTGCACAAGAGATCCTACTCACCTCCAGAAGCGCAAAGAACACAGAAGATGTAAGAGAGGATGAAATAAAAATATCCATGATGGACTGCTTTGCAGGCACACTGAAAAATTGCCTCATTCAGAACATGTGGATGTAACTTCAAGCACAAAGTAATGAGCAATAAGTGATGTGATCTAGGGGAGAGTTAGCTGGCAAATAATTTTTTAGCAAAACCTGTTTCAGAAAACAGCATATTAAAATATTTAACTTTATGGATTACCATTGCTGCTGTTTCCTTTCTGTGTAAATAAGGATGATAGTAAACCTAGAAAACAAAGATTGTATAGAATAATCTATGTAATTACATAGGATATAATTATATAAGCAAAAATATATTGATTATATAATTATATAGAGTATGGAATGATACATAAGAATAATTGGGCCCTAAAAAAATTATAAGAATATTACAGAATTCTTTTAGTTAGTCTCTAGTGAAGAATGGTCTCTCCATGTGACATAAGATTTTACTATCAGTTGTGCACAATTTTGCTGAGCTTCGAATCAAAGATTTCCACCATGGAGAATTGTGAGGAGGTGGGATTATTTTGCTTGTTCACTGCAAAAACACTTCTGTTGTTTTTAAAAATGAGATTTGGGAAAACACATCACTTTGACCATATTAACTGTGAGTAGGATTCTTTCACTAAGATGTCCTTATGCTCTCATGGCTAGGAACAGAGATTTGAGGCTTGATGTTGCCTTGCAGCATTTTCTTTCAGAGATGATTCTTTTGTTATTATTGCATATTAACTGCGTGGATGTGGCCCCATTATAAATCTTTAGAAAATATCTGTCTTCATGTGCTCTTCACGTGTTCTTCACAGAGTTGAAAGGCTGGCTGCTGCCTTTGTGAAAGGGCATGTTTACAGTGAATGTGCTCTAGCTTTTTACAGATGTTCTTCCTGGGTCCTTTGGTACCAAAAATGAGATCAGGCACATCCCCTCTTTCCCTTTTATGCCCTTCTCACGTACAAAGGAAAAATATGCTTGAGTAGAATAAGAGGGAGAAGGAACAAGTCCTAGACTAGAATGGTAAAGACAAAATGAAACAGGGTAAAGATCTGAAAGGTTAGACGGTCTTAGGCCTTGGGGAAGACTCTGACTGAGAGAATAGGGGAGTCTGGAATTCAGACTGAGGACAGAAAGGATGCCTGAGACTTAGTAATGAATTCAGAGGTAGGACAGAGCAGGCCATTCCACCCACATAACACGGGAGAGGTGAAGGTTAGCATGGGAAGAAGAGATGTGAAGAGTCTAATAGAGTTGCCTGACATTAGCTAAGCCAGGAGTTTTAAGAAAAAAAAAAATCTGTGTTCAGTGCATCATAAAGTGTATAGAGACGCATTGAGACTGTGGGAATTTGGAGGTCAAACGACGATACCATTTCTGTCTTGCTTTATTAGACTAATAGAGAAAGGCTGAGATTTTGGTTGGTTTGTTTGGGTTTGGGGTTTTTTTTTGTGCAATTTTGAAAGGGAATTGATCCTTTTTATTTTTTTTTTTCCTGATAAGCATAAACATAATTCTGTTTCTCTAAGTGCAAGCATTTATGAGGACTCAGTGAAAGCAAGAGCCTGAAAAGCCTAGGAACTCTTACAGTGCTTGCCTTGGAGCATGTGTTACACCCTGCATGATACTAACCAACCAGAGGATTGGTGTACCACAACACACGCAGATACCCTGCAGTGTGGTAGCTTCTGATATTTATACAGCCTAGAAAACACAGAGACTCAAGGGAGAAATGACCTCACAATATAAATACTTTCTGGTAGAATAAGGAGCAATGGCCTGAAACTAAGAGAGGAAACATTTAGACTTGCTATTAGAAAAATATCCTTAATGGTGAGAGCAATTGGGCAGAAGAACAGATTACAATGAGAAGAGATCAAGGAACTGCTGCTATTTTAGATTACATTAGGCTGAGAATAATAGCAAAAGCCCACAATACCTGTGGAAGTTCACTTAAAGTGTTTCATATTTATAAAAGGTAGGATTTTTAAATAACAACATACAACAAGATTCTTTTTCTTCTGATTATTTTTCAAAGCAGTGAATACAACACATAATGATTGCAACTAAAGAAAATGAACTGGGGGAAAACCATAGGAAACTGAAAAAATGCCTGATGAGACTGAAATTTCTTCCCTGGAATGAAGATACAGCACATACACTCATGGTATTTCTTGGTTAATTTCTGGAAAACTTAGAACAATGCTGAGCACTGTGAACTGAACTGCCTGGGGGAGCTAAGCCAATTAGTGCCAGAAGGGATGTGTTCAGCAGTAGCCAAACCATGGGCAACCTCAGCTTTCCACTAGGGTCAAGCTTTGCAGCTCTGAAACCTGACAGATCTGTCATAATGGAGGCCTGGAGTAGCGGTCATATGGGGGAAAAAAAAAGCTAGATGTGCTGTAGCACCAAAGAATGTGTTCAACAGCTTTGCTGTTTGAAGGTAGACCTCAAAAACTTTTGCAATGTTAATAGGTTTTCTCCTGTTTGTGTGCAGTTTATTGCCTCTTGCATATGCCTTTGTGTTGAGTCAGAATCTTGGTCATGCACTAACTCTAAATTATGGCAGTAGTAATAATAAAAAAACTACATGGTTATTACAGTATTAGCTTACAACATGATCTGATATATGAGAACCAATAACATTATTTGAAACAAAGAAAGGCAACAAGATGTTGCAGAAATAAAATAATAATCTCATAATGTTGCTTTGTTTCTGATTTGTAATAGCATGCAACATCTGGAATAAGTAAATGTTATCTAGTTTCATGAAGAATTGGAAAGGCTACATACCAAACCCCCTTACAATTGAAAATAATGAATGTCTGTGGAAAAATTTTTGAGTTATCACAAGAAAGAAAATTTTTATTGTTCTTAGCTACTCGTTTGCACTGTTGATTTTGGAATTTAAACCATCTTAGCACAAAACCTCTGAAACCAAAAAGAAATAATCACTGACTGAGATAGCGAGATACCTGATTAAATGTAACACCTGATAATGGTATTGGGATGCTTCAAAGCCCCAGCAGATGTTGTGGCTCAAAGAGGATGTTCATATAAATATGAATCTATATGTCCTTTTGCAAAGTATTTGTCTCCTTAGGCAGCAACTTAATTAATATCCTCTACGAGAATAATGAAGGAAAGTAACTGTGGAGGTTAATAAGCTGCAAAGGCAGTTTTTGAGCTCAGAATGTATTTTTCAAGAGTAATGTTTCACTGTAGACAGGATGATCCAAAGTGCCTCATCTTTTTGTTATGTGAAATATATGATGGCACAGGCACTTCAGCTGTTTGTCACACCAAGCACAGGAGACTTTTATTGAACCTTCACCACCCATTAATTACCTGTCATACATTCTGTGGACTGAGCTGATGTATTTGGTTCTATAGTTTAAAAATATACTTAGGGAAAACATTTTAAAAAAGATTTTGTTATTGTTAAGTCTTTATGCTTAACTATGCAAACACAAGTGATATAAAAACCCAGTGAGGATTTCAGCATCACCACACAAAAATAAACTTATAATTGTGTCATGTAGTTTTGGAAGAATAATTGATAAAGAGGAAAAATTAGCTTGGTCTTATCTAGACTGTCCATATTTTGATTTTTGAGGAGTAGGGGTTTTTTTAACACCATTTAAAAGATATGCTCCATTACACTGTGGCTTTGCAATAAAAACTCAGTGTGGGACAGAGGAACAGCTGTGCTATCTCAGAAATCTCTTACTGAACCAAAAATTGCCTCACACAATTCTTTTCCCCTTTTCAGAAACTTAGATAATGTGTCTGAATGTAGTTTGAGTTTTCTTTTAGTTTTTTCAAAGCCCTTAGAAAAATACTTCAGCTCTTTCCTCTTATCTGTGGGATAAACATTTCAAAATGTGTATTTATGTATCCAGTTTTCAATTAATACAATTTTACCTGAATGTTTTTGATAAACCTAGCTTAGAACCACAAACCATCATATTTTCCATTATCTAGAAGGGGACTAAGGTAGTTGCTCCATTTGCAGGGGCAGAACTTTCCTAACAAGGAGCCAAACCTTTCTTTCAGCTTCTCCCTTCTTGCCTTTTCTTTGTAACTAGGAATCCGTATGCAGCACCAGTCTGTGAAAGAAGTAAAATACTTTGGTTTGTGCCCTTGCAAAAAAAGCAAAAAGAGAAAATGGTCAATCAGCACCTTGTCTTTGGATCCCTTCATAAATAAGCACCCTTACCCTTCAATGACAACATCACATATGTAGATAAAAGATGAGTGAGAGTTCTCTCTGGCTTATTTGCTGGAGCCAAATGCAGCTCTCAGAAGAGAGCCAGTAAGGACCATATTTTCAAAAAAAGCAAACAGGTCCACAAAATGTGCCAAAGCACAGGGCAGGTTTTGGGGATAGATAAGAGCACACAGACTAGGTAATATCTGCCTTAACTCTTGAATATAAGTGATGGAAGTAGTTGAAATACTGACAATGGTCCATCACTAACATGGACTGAATCCTATTAGCTCTGCTTAACTTACAGAATTCAAAGAGGGGTGTCTTGGCTACACATCTGAGAAGGGTGGAAGGGTGTGGTCTAGAAAGTTGTGTACAGCATAAAATTGAATTATGATAACATAAGCCATAAGAACAAACAATTCTAGCAAAATACTTAGTGTCTTCAGGATGGCAGGACTGCAAAAGCAACAAGATGGGTTCAGTCCATAGAGGCTTGTGAATGTTATATGGACTTCATCTAGAACAGGATACTTTTTAAAACTTTCCTCATAAAATGGATATGTAGTTTTAAACAAGTTCATTCAGAGGGAAAATTTAAGAATAATATAAGCAAATAAGCACTGAAACTCTAAATATAATAATAGTATAAGATTCAGCACTGCAAAGCTCTTTCCTGCCTCCTTGGACCCAGACACTGGAGACCCACTGATTGCCAGATCTGTGCAGCAGCATGATGAGACTGGCACTTTGGGGCTGCATCTCTTTGCTGAATTGCATTAAAAAGAGCAAGGGAGTTATTTTGGTATTTTAGAGCAATTATTATTTTTTGTCATGTGGCTTTATAAGCAACATTTAGAGAGAATATAGTGTGTGTGTCTTCATTATTACCATATAACAAAAATATTTCTGAAATATGCAGTTGAAAAACCCCTTTTTTGATTATTTGCTGTATTTTTTAATTACTTTAGAAAAAAAAACCCAACTCTTAGAAAAACAAAAACTTAGTTTACAAAAGAAGGTTCTTGCACATCATGGAAGAAGTCTGCTTTGAACATCCTCAATCATTTTTTTAGTGACAAGGAGAAGACATATTCTTTGAGAAAATGAAATACAGGAGGTGATGGTTGCTCAGAGCAGTCTAATTTTGCAAGAACAGCAATCTTTGTCTTCATTTCTTAAATCATCAAGGAAGACCTCAGCACTTTCCTGAAATAGACAAAAATGCAATATGATTGGGTTCTTTCTACTTTTTGCCATTCATTTACTACAAAATCATCAGTTTATGGGAACTTGTTGTTAAGAGATGGGATTGCACATATGAAAAGCCAGAGTCCTCATGTCCTCTCTCCCTTCTTGAGAGGGTGCAGTCCCGCAGGACTCAAATCTACAGATGGGTCCAATTTTCCCTGAATGCACAGCACACTTGCTCCAGAGCATGGTTTCCAGACTCCAGGTCTTTTGGTCAAACAGTAGTGTAGCATTTCTAGTCTTGTGGTTGACTGGACAAGACAAATCATATGAGTTTATTTCAGCCTTTACTATTTGTTGAGAGAAGGAACTATGGATAATTTTCCCTGTTTGCTACTTCTTCAATGCAGTACAGAATGGGCATTACCTATGCCAATGTGCTCCATGAATCTGAGGCAGGAAAGAAACGAAAATACCATAATCACCCCTTTGGAAATGCAGGAAGATTTACACAGAATAATTACTGAAGCTGGAATTTAGCCAGAATGCTGACTCTGAACACATTTTCTGTTCCAAATGCTACTGTGGATCCTTTCCTGACTGCATGTGGCCAGAACCTGATTTTTTGCATGTGTTATAGCAAGCTGCCATCTCCTTTCATCCTTGTCCTAAATTAAGAATGACATATTACATCCAAATCATAGACCTGCATTATCAACAGCTCATAGAACAGTCTTCAACATAATTAGTGTAAGTAATTTACCAGATAAAAGAATGTTAATAGCAAGTACAGTATAATTTATGTGGACACAAATTGTACCTATCTTTCAGAAGAAGAAAGGCACTGCTGCGTACAAAGAGTGGATCAAGAGCAAGGTCAAGTGTAAGCACTTCTGTTTAACATGCACAGCCTGAAAACAGCAGGAAGAGCTTTCAAAGACAGATGGAAATTATACCAAATAAAGTTATTATAAATAATTGCTGTTTTTACGCTCCTAGTGGGTTTGATATGAGAGGCAGTTATAAATGGAAGACCTATTCTTTAGAAGGCATTTGATGAAGACCTCGTTTAATCAAAAGGGTTGAAAGTTTACAGCTTGTAGTACTAGAGGGAAACTTTAGTTAGCTAAGTTTCTTAGCTAGCATGTGTAGATCTATATGAAACACTGTTACAGGAGATTTTGTTCACAGTTCTTTCATCTCAGTTACAGATGTTTTAAAAGCAAACACAGGTGAACTTTTGCTTTTGGATTTACAGAGCATCTTTTCTTTCTGAAATTACTAGTGCCTAAAATGTACTAGGAATGGACTATACTGTGAAAATTCAGTATTTTCTTGATGTGTACCAAGGCTTGGGATTTGTTAGCTGCACAAAAGATCACATTTTGTCTATAATTTATTTTTTTCAATCTTTAGAACTCTATTTCATAAGAGTAAAGGAAAACATTCAGAACTGTCATGCTGTATCTTCACACTATCTAACACAAAGCTTCCACTTCTCAGGGTATCTGCTCTTTGCATAAGAAAGGATTTCCCAAATCTACTCCTTGAGCAAGGGAAGAAACCTCAGGCTCTTCACTCTTGTGGTAGAACATGGACTTTCTGAGGCACAGGAGAAAATGACACTTTACTAACTAGTTTTCAGAAGGTTGCTCAGGCAAAACACAGTTGGTAATTGATACAATATGAGGAATGGTTATTAAGAGTTGAAAATGCACTCTGTATTGCATGGAGATCACCTCAAAAATCTGTTGTCTACCATTCTGAAAAGCCTTCATGCTTCAGAGATCAGCTATGCAACCTGGTGGATGGGGGCAGATTCCTGTCTTAAGAAGCTCCACATTTTTCAGCAAGGTAAATAAACCTGGAATAAGCTGGCAGACAGATAATTTTCTGGACAAGGTACTAGACTAGGACTGAGGCAAAAGTTAATTTTTCACTCGATTTCCCATAGACATTTTTAGTTCATTAATGTTCAGTTCTAGTCCTATGTTTTTATGCTGTGGAAAGAATCCAGCTCCATCCCTAAATTTACCTGGGAAAAGTAGGGAATAAATGAGGCTAGAGGTGCCACACTGATAGTATCTTGTCAGCACATGTCAGCACATATCAGCACATTTGCTTCTGGGTATATACTAATTTTTACTCAACTTTCTTCGCCTTCCTGAGTCAGCCCTGTGTCCAAAGGCTTGTGTTTCAGGCTTTGCCTTGGAGCTTTGCACAGCTGATAACATAACCCATCTGGTCAATTCTCCTAAGTCTATCCAGACTTTTAGTCATGCTCTGACCAACAGTGAGGGTAAAGTAATTTTAACTGGTAGGTGAACAATATGAGATGTCAGTGCTCTGCAGCATTGCTGATCCCAGAAACAATGCTGGTGATACAGGGACACTTCAGCTAATGTCCCTGTGCTGGTTTGAAAGCAAAACCAGTGAGACTCCAAGTCAGAAATACAATTTAATAGGAAAAAGTAAAATACATGCAAGTAATACAAAGAAAACAAAAACCACTGACAGAGTCAGTATACAACCTGATACCCTGCTAGTTAGGGTCGTGGCAGCAGTCCAGATGAGGTGGTCTTGCTGAAGTAGTGATCCTGTAGACAGGTCTGGTAGCTCTTGTCCTCTGGAAACCAGTGGGTCAGGGCTCCCTGTTCTGTCCCAGTTCCCACATTATATCCAGGTGGGAATGCTTGGCTCCTCCCCCTGGGTGGAGCATCTCACAATGGGATTATGTAATTCTATGAGTCATGTGGTGGATCCTCACAATGGGCTGATGTTATTGTATGAGTCATGGGGTGGGTCCTCACAATGGCCCATTAAACACAAAGGGCTCCCGGAGGGAGTTATCTATGACTCATAGGGCAAGGTGTTAATGGCCCATTAACAGGAGATAGTCCAGGGGAGGAGGCAAAGAAAAACTTTGCCCCTCCTTTGTTTCAACAGTTAATGAAGATGGAGATAGAATACAGACCCTCTGGCACATTTTACATTGTAACCTAGGACAGTCCCCTTGTAATTAGGCCATGATACAAGCCTTGTTTTTCACTGCCCTCAGTTGTGTTCTTGCCTGAGCTCACTGCCAAAAACCTTTCCTGCTGTACCCACTGCAAGGAAGCAAAGATGACAGCAGAAAGGCTCCTTGCTGTAAAGACACAAGAGGCTGACCAGGGCAACTGAGGAGAAATTGAATTTCAAATACTCACACGCATGCTGTTCACCTGACAGTTAATGGTACAATGACTTCAGAGGTCTATGAAGCATAAGGCTACAGGCTCATTCTGAACTCCACCTTTCATGTACCACTGCACCCACATTGTTCAAGTTTCAGAAAGGGCACAAGGATACATTTCTACTCTCTATCAGTGATGCTTCCATCTCAGTAAAGTGTTCACATAAGAATCCTGTAATGAAATCCATTTTTTTCTTCTGCTAGATACCATGTTGCAAATTAATAGTGCAAAGGGATATGCAGCGTAAAACACTAGTTTCTATTCTCCAGAAGAAACATCTTTGATCTTAAAATAAAACTACATTTATTTTCTTGAAAATGTCATATAAAATTTGCAAGGTACCCTCTCTCTTTTTTTTTTTTTTATACTGATCAACTTGCCTCCTTCCAGAAAGCAAACTGGATGCAACTTGAGACTACACATGTGTCCTAGAAGATCAACATTCATTAGTAATGTGTATAATAATCCATAAATTTAATAGATAAAAATGAATAGGCCTATGATCTTGGCAAGACAGTACGACTCAGTCCTAACTGAATCTGCTTGTGGGCAAATAATTTTAATCTCTATTGCCATACTGCACCAGAGGTATGTTAAATTATTTTCAAGCATCTCTCTCATGACTTGCAAACTGATCACTGAGATATTTCCTTGTTTTAAGTGAAAAAAAGCCACAAGAAAAAAAAATCAAGAAGATAGGAAAAAAAGAGCATATAATCCCTCCCCAAAAAATCCATCTTCAGCATCAAGAGAAAATACCCTGTCTTGTGACATTGATAGAATTCACAGAAGAGACTGAAGAGAGTGAAGGCTGTTCTTTGTTTAAACAGAAAATTTATGGGAGAAGAACAATTCCCTAAGATTCCCACTTTTCTAAACAGCTTCTTCCTTGACCCTTAGCCTGCTTTCCTCTTGCTGACAACCTTCTGACTCAATGGTGCAATGCACATCTCTCTCTCCCTCTTTCCCTTCTTTTTATCTTTCAAAAATGAATTAACTAAATTTCCCTGAAATCTGTGCAAGGCATGGACTCCTTTAGATCTGTTTTACTTGGGGGTTAGAAAAATCTTGTTTTTACCAGAAGACTGAAAAATGGCAAGCCACAGCTGACTGTCCTAGCATCCTTACAGTTGTATGTAGAATCTGCAAAAGAAATTCATGCTGTTAATTCCCTGTTTCTTTTAATCTTGTTTTGTCTATTGGGTTGTTGCACCTTGCACCTGTAATTTTGGTTACATAATTGTTCTCACTAACGTCATGGGCTGTGACTCCATACCTCTGTAATCCAAAAAATTAAATCCTGGTAACTTCAATCTAAGTGTATTTTAGACAATAGGTATTATTTTCAAACAATGGACTGAAAATGGATATAGTCAACAGTCAGTTTTTGTGGATAATCTATTTACTCTGCTATACGAAGTACATATTTCTCTTCAGTTTTAAGCCTCTTCAAAACAATATTATTTATTTTCAAAACCCACTGTGTTTGGCTACCAGTTCTTCCACATTTAGATAAGTTAGAATCAGATAAGAATATTGGAAGTTGCAAGTAACTAACAGTTGTAGACGGGTCTTTATCCTGGTACTTTGGAGCCAAAATTGATTTTCTTTATCCAGTATTATTGAGGGCAACCCTGGTTTGCTTTGTGGAAGGAAGCTGACCCTTCTTAGTTCTGAAAAGAAGCAATGAATTTTTTTTCCATTTATAAGAAATTCCCCAAGGAATAGGAGAAAATATTTGCAAATTATAGAAGCAGACAAAACCCACCAGAATTATTTGATTATTATAGTGGGAAACAATCTCTCAGTGACAAATCATGAGTTGAATGGGAACAGATTGCTATTCAGTGCAGTCCTGGGGAAGAAGGTAGAGGAAGGACATGGTGGGGCCACACCTCAAATCCTGTGTCCAGTTCTGGGCTTCTCACTGCAAGAAAGACATGGAGGGGCTGAAGCATGTCCAGAGAAGGGCAACAAAGCTGGTGAAGGGTCTGGAGCTCCTATAAGGAGTGGCTGAGGGAGCCGGGGGTGTTTAGCCTGGAGAAAAGGAGGCTAGGAGTGACCTTATCACTCTCTACAACGGCCTGAAAAGAGGGTGTAGCCAGGTGGGTGTTGGCCTCTTCTGCCATGTCTCAAGTGAATGGACAAGAGAAAATGGCCTTCAGTTGTGCTAGGGGAGGTTCAGATTAGATATCAGAAAAAAAGTTTTCACTGAAAGTGTGATTAGGCTCTGGAATAATTTGCCCAGGGAGGTGGTGGAGTCACATTCTCAAGAAGTGTTCAAGAGCTGTCTGGATGTGGCATCTGGGGATACAATTTAGGGTTGGCTATGGTGGTGTTGAGCTGACAGTCAGACTAGATGATCTTGAAGGGCTCTTCCAACCCTGATGACTCTGTGATTCTGTGAAAATATTGTTTCCTACCTATATGATTAAGAGATACAAGAAAAATCTGTAAGGTTCAAACTGATATTTGGAATGAAATTGGTATACAAAGAGATGTTTATATTTTAGCAGAAACCAGATCTGACTGGCTAAAATATCTGAGGAAAAACAGGTTTCAGAAGCAGGTCTGAAGAAAATAATTTTTTTTTTACTATTAGCCTGAGCTGATGTCTGAGACAGACATAGAGAGATATCAGAGAAAGAGTAGGTTTCAAGTAATTTCAGACTTTTGAAGGATATGCTTTACAAGACACTAAGTATTTTGTCACTTAGCATCTGGAACTTTTCATCTACTGCTCTATAGCTCCCAGAACAAAGACTCCCTAATCCCACATAAAGCTTTTGGCCACTATTGTATCAGAAACTGCAAAAGGAAATCAGAACCAAGCAAGTCTGATATCAGCAATCACAACTGGATACTTGAGTTTACACTTGGGCCTTGTTTGTCCTTCCACGACCTTTTCAGAAGCTCTGAAACAACACAAAATTTGTAATTAATTGATGGGTGTATTTTCTTTCAGTTTCAAGAAGTAGTTAAAGCAGCTGTATTTATTTACTTGAAATATCAAGTACATGGAATCTGAAGAAATAAACCTACTGAGAACACTCAAAAAGAAAAAAGTGTTCTTTGAAAGTGTTGCTGTGCTTTGCTGTTAATTTTGCACAACAGATCATGGGAATATTTTATTGGATATTCTCTCATTTTAAAATAAGATCAGATGTTGGTAATCCAGCTCAAAAGTTTTGAGTCCATGGTGCTTTTTATTCTCCAAGTAGAAATAGAAATATAGCACTGAATTTACATACACTAAGAGATGAGAAAGAGTACCTCAGAAGCTAACAAGAAATTAAAAGGCATGGGATTTTGAAATATATTTTGAAGCAATTTTTAAGTTAGATGTTAACTTCACTGAAGATATACTGTGAAAAAATACTAGATGGCTGTCAGTGAAGGGTCATTGTGAAAATGCAGTAAAATAATGAACACTGTGTTATAATTTTCTCCTTTTGTTTATTCACAATCAACACTTAATATCTTAAGCAAAAGCACGACTGATATTTGTATCAGAAGTCACCAAAGCTTATCATTGTTTCTAAACCATTTTTATTTGAGTACTCTGGGATTTGCACTTTTTCTGACTCAAGTATTACCAGGCAAATTGGAGAAAATGCCCTTTCTGCCAGACCTGTTACTGTCCAGAAGACATATCTCTAGTAAAATTCAAAATACAACACATACCTTATTTTTCTGATGTAGTTGGAGAATATATTGTTTGCATTTTATTCTGAATGATTGACTTGGTGCAATACAAGTGAGGGTGACACAGGACTGGAATGAAGCCAATGCTGAGGGATGCATAGTTTGGTAAGGATGGACTACAAAAGCAGGAATAGAAATTTGACAGTCCATAAATCCTGCAGGGCTGCAGAGAGTTGACATTTCCAAAGAGAAGACCTTGAAAGAAGGTCTGAAAGAAATGTAACAGCTGGGAGTGCAATTAATTTGCAAACACTGAATGTTGTGAATATTAAAAATAAAATGTGTAGAAATAGAATTTTCTTCTAGTTATGTAGACAATAATATTTTAATATGTGAGCAGCATTTTGTTTTCAGCATTTTTCTAGTACAGTAATATTTTAAATTATTCTTTTTGCTGTTTTTAAACTAATTTATTTTGGCGTATAACTGAATTGCATGAGACTTCATTGTCTGAAGTAATCTTTTAAAACAAGGATCCTTTCAGAGAAAACAGTGTCTCCACTTTTGTTCTTTCCCAGAGCAAGATAACATTTACATCCTATTAATATAGATTGAAGATATGCAGGCACTGTTGTTAGAATTATTAAAATTGATAAATGCAGCTGGTTTAGCTCCCTCTATTTTGTATTTGTTTTGCTCCCTTTCTATGACAGTGTAAGAATTTATCTGGTGTAGTCTTCCTTGCTGCCCACAGCTTTTCCTATAAACAAAACTATATTATGTCTGTATTGCTGTACTTAGGTCCCACCAGAGATTTTATTTTTTAAAGTCTCCAGGTGTTTTGGACCAATTTACAGTTTGATGAAAATTTGAAGACAGGTGCCAAGCTGGTTCACTACTTATGAAAAAAGTTGCACAATTAAAATAGAAATACAAGGAGGTTTGAAGGATAAGATGAGAAAATACCTAATATATAAGTAATGTAAATTTTGTACCATTTAACACTACATGAGGCTTACTGAAACCTTTTCTTTTCTTTTTCTTTTCTTTTCTTTTCTTTTCTTTTCTTTTCTTTTCTTTTCTTTTCTTTTCTTTTCTTTTCTTTTTTCTTTTCTTTTCTTTTCTTTTCTTTTCTTTTCTTTTCTTTTCTTTTCTTTTCTTTTCTTTTCTTTTCTTTTCTTTTCTTTTCTTTTCTTTTCTTTTCTTTGCTATTCTTTTCTCTTCTCTTCTTTTCTTTTCTCTTCTTTTCTCTTATTTTCTCTTCTTTTCTCTTCTTTTCTCTTCTTTTCTCTTCTTTTCTTGTTTTAGTATCATATCCACAGATTCATTCCAGTATAAATTATTTTATAATTTGGCTTCGAGAAGGATAGCAAAGAATGAATTAGCCTTTCATTTCCTCTGTTACCCTAGCCCAGCCTGGACACATAATCAGGATTAGGAGAGAGTGAGCACTTAACCTTGAATATTTATAGCAGAAGTAGAATGGTAACAAAAGTATAAATTATTATTAAATGCCCTCTGGGGATATCAGGCAGAACTCATTACGGATACGTTCTGCACCTCTAGCAGATACATGCAACAAATGCAAAACAGTTTCTACACCAGCTTATTCCTAGTCAAACCAAGAGTTCACAAGATCCATAAATAATAGGTTCTGGATCTCTGCCACTTCTTAGAAATGCAAAAATTATGCAAAAAAAGAAGCACAGAAAGGATGATACAGAAAGTTTATTTCACAGGGGTGCTATATTATCACAAATACATGTTATAATGATATTTAAGTTACAAATGTTACTTAGCCAAATATTGAAATCAATATTATAATATTAATATTGAAATGAATTCCTGAAATGAACAGCTTTTTTCATAAAGAAAAATAACACCTGCCTGAAATATCTGAATACCAAAATCTGGATCAAAAGCAAATTTATTCTGTGACCTTTCAGTATTGCTAAATTGGAAAGAAAATATGTTCAAAATGCAGGGGCATTTTCTAAAGTCAACTTGAAAAGTCAACACTTAGCATACACCAAATTGTCAATTCTGCATGATGAAAACTTTTATACAAATTTTTAGAATTTTCTTTAAAAAACAAAAGACAGGATCACATAATAATCTAGAGGCAGAACTGAATCATAATACATGCTACACAATCAAAGATCCTGCACTTAAGAGCTTTTACCATTTTATGAAAATAGTGATGCTAAAAGGCAATTTGAGTGATCAAGAAGGTGAAGTCATTATAGATTTCCAGCAACTGTCTTAACTGCAAGCTTTAAACAGATATTGGAAGTAATCAAAACAGCATGTACGTAAAATGATTTTGTCACTCTCTTGGCCATTGACATATTAAAAAACTCATTTTCCTCCTCTCAGAAGGCTTTCTGGTTGGAATCTTCTCCATACACAGGTAATAGAGAAGTATTTCTTTCTTAAAACGTTAAAGTAGTCATAAAATACTGCTTTATATACTACATGAGACTCAGTAAGAAATCAAGACTCTAAAAGCATTTATGGTTCCTAATGATTGTCTCATGCTGGGGCCTTTAAAAGCCTGACAATAGTAAACCTTTTCTTGCACATTCTCCACACGCATTTGTCTACACATATGGAATTTACAAACACATACACATAATTGACTAACATTAGACATAGTTACAGGCCAAACAACCTGTTAAATGACCAGAAATATAACCAAATAACCAGAACCAGAGTTCTGCACTGACAAGATTAATCTTAGGCTACTAACTTATGAATTAAGTGCTTTCTGTTCAGTTCAAACATTGCTCTGCCATGGGCTTGAATCAATTAATAAACTGGAAGCTTGAATCAATTAATAAACTGGAAGCAATAGCTTTAATTCTCTTGGCCTCAGTGATCTGCAGCAACTTCCTTAGCCACATGAGAATTCTGAATATATAGTTATTAATACTAATGTTTAAAATGTTAAAGCTGTGAGATGTGCAGAATTGCAGTAACAACAGCCATGGACTCACATAATTGTTACCCTGAAAGTTTTCAGAGCTGTGTTTGCTTATTCCAACACATAAGTTACAGCCATCAGGGCAGAGCAGGCAGTACCACACACACACTGTAAACTGCCATGCAGTGGATGCAACAGCAACATACCCTTGAGCAGAGTCACCCACCCACACCTTGGGCACTATTGCTAACTGTGTAGCCAGCACCTACAGGAGGAAAGTGACCCTTCCTCTCTGTCTGGTACTTGTAGGACCTTATCTGGGTTAACATGTCCAGTTTTTGTCTTCTCATTACAGAAACTCATTGCATTCTGAAGTGAGTCCATGAAAAGGTGACCAAGATAGCCAGGGGGCTGGAGAATATGATGTATAAGGAGAGGTTGAGAGCTCAGCCTGCATAGCTTAGAGTAGAAAAACTTAAGAAGAAATTCTGTGGCTAAATAAAACTACTTAATGATACCAAGAAAATGGAGCCCAGACTTTTCTGAGACAGATGGTTTTGGCTGATCCTGTGTTTCCCAAGTTGGAACACAGGAAGTTTTGAGTACTTATTAGCAATTTGTTTATCACAAAATAAACACTGCAACAGGTAGCCCAGAGAAGTTATGGAAACACTGTGCAGTCCTCGGAGGTGCTCAATACTTCACTGCAAATGACCCTGAACAACCTGATATCGAGCGTAATGTCTTGGAACAGGGGCTTGGTCTAGGCGACGTCTAGACATCTCTTTCAAAAAAAAAAAACAAAACAATTCTGTGATTCTGCTGGTGAATTGATTCTAATACCATGAACATTATAAGAATTACCAGAGTTAAAAATCTAAATAAATATCTTTCCTCTTTTTGGCATTTAAACATGTGACCCTTTGAATACCTGGCAAAATCCTGTCACATGTCCAGCATAGATATTTTTCCCTTCTATTCCTATACAAGCCTTGTGCTTTCTGTTTAACTGTTGTTCCCATCGCCTGGTTCAGCTTTGAGAGTTCTGTATCTATCAGTGAGTTCGGAATCTAGATAACATGCTTAAAGTCAAATTTCTCCTTAGAACTTTGCATTTGGAAAGCACTGCCAGAGCTCCATAAACTTCACTCCAGCAGATGGGAGCATCCTTCATTGTAAGCTGTGTGTTGTGGTGCCCCCATTATGACCATCCTCCCACAGTCAAAGGTACACCTCGAGGTACAGCAACACTTCAGTACAAAGCGTCTGGGCCATAAGAGCAAACTTCACTTAGCAGCAAGCATTGAGGAAAAAAAGAAAATAATTTTCTTTCTCCTATTGTGGAAAGTCTTCTGTATTGGTAATGGTATTAGGCCTTTTGCTACCTCACACCATCTGATTTCAGAGGAATACTGACAGATAACACCCTACAGGAGGTCCGTGAAAACATCTATCTTCCAAACCAGCTTTTGCTGGTGGTGACTTGTGTATCAGCCCTGTGAGGTAACACAGGCTGGTTCATTACCCCTGACACACACGACGTCCATTTCCACGTGGCAATAGTTCTCTCTGTTTAATGGCAGGAAACCATCCCTGGCAGGTGTGGTACTTCAGAAGCTGAACAATTATAGAATCACAGAACGGGTCAGGTTGGAAGGGACCACATAGCTTCATTTGCTCCAACTTCCCTGTTCAAGCAGGGCCACCCCGGAGCCCACGGCACAGCACTGCGCCCAGAGGGTTCTTGAGTATCTCCATCAAGGGAGATTCCACAGCCTTCCTAGGCAATCGCACAGGAAAGAAGTTCTTCCTCATGCTCAGGTGGAACTTCCCGTGCAGCAGCTCCTGCCCATTGTCTCCCGTCCCCCAGCCTAGCAGTCCGAAGCAGAGCCCGGCTCCTCGCACACGGCCATATCGGAGCCCGAAGCTCCGCCGGCCGCGCTGAGAAGAGCGCGCACCCGCCGCCCGGCGCACCGCCCTGTGTTTACCCCGAATCCCCGCCCCTCCTGACGTCACCGGCGTGGCCGTGACGTCAGAAGGGCCCGGGCGGCGCCCGGCGGGCGGGCGCCCCCAAGATGGCGGATCAGATCCCGCTGCGCCCGGTGCCGCGCAGCGCCCAGCGCAGGGCGGCCTATTACAGCAGCGGCGCCGCGGCGCAGCGGCACAGCAGGTACGGGCAGGGCCGGCGCGGCCGCCGTTGCTCCCTTCCTTCCCCTCTCCTTCCCCTACCTCCAGCCACGGGCGGGGCGGTGTGCGCCCGTCTCCCAGTCCCGCTACCCTGCGGAGCTCTGGCACCGCCCGCGCGCTCCGCTGGGAGGGCGGGAAGGGGTGGCGGCCCCGCCGTGGATGACGGAGAGGGATGTCGGCAGTCGCCGGCTCTCTCAGGCCTCCGCGGCGGTGGCCGCCTCTCCCGGGCCGCTGTTGCCGTGTCCCGGTGGCGGGGCTGGGGCCGTGCCGGGCTGCGGCGGCAGCGGGAGGATGCGCAGGGAGCGCTCGGCCCCGCTGCTCCCGGCGCCGGCGCCGCGCCCGCGGGTGCGGCCTTGGCTCGCCCGGCCCCGCCGTCTGCAACTCCGCGCAACTCGGGTCCCTCCCTGGCCAGGAGTTCACTCAGGAGCGGGATGCCCGCGGCGGGGGCCTTGTTTGGGCGTCCTTAGAAAATACGATGCGACCTAGTTGTTAGGTGCTAGCACGGACACCATTCCGGAATGTGGGAATTAAAATAGCTTCAAATTTCCTAAAAGGTGCACTATCGCGCTTAAGCAATTTGGAGAACACGGTTTGAAGGTCTGCCATCAAATTGTTTCTAGGCAAAAAGCGAACGTTGCTTTGCTTCCCATTATTGTGAATAGTATCTTGGTATACTGTTGCTGTGACCAAGGGAAAACTTTGCTCCATCATTTTGGTATCTCCATTGAATTGCACTGTTACAATGGATGATGTGATTATACTTCCTGTTACAGGTTTCTTTCCTGTTATGGCTCTTGTAGAGCTTTGTGGACTGGAGGGAGCAGTTGTAGTACCTGAAGTAATGGACTTGCTAAGAACAGAATAGTTGGTGCTCTTGTTCTAGTTAAAGTACAATGATACCTCTGTTTCATAATTAATAAAATGTGATAAAGCTGTTTCATAATGAATAGAGTGTATTTACTTCTTATTCTGGATGGGATAACAACAGAAGAGGTAGACTAAAGCTGTACAAAATAGGTTAGGCTTACATTATGTCTTGATTCTTAAACTAGACAAAGGGTTTTTTTTAATGAACATTCACAAGTTTGTAGGACAGTCTGCCACAGTATTAGCATTCCCCATCGCACTAATACTTGAATGTCTGACGATCTGTGGTAGGTTTGTCCTCTGTCTTGAGGTAGGGCTGTGTCATCATCATCATTAACCTTATTCCTTAGAGAATTGAATCAGAGAATAGTCTTCACTGAAATTTGCTTCTCAGTAGGTGTTGTGCTTGGGATTTGGTGAGCAAAAACTTAGTCCAGACAATGAAAGGTACTGGGAGTTCTGTTGTAGGTTAAGCAGGAGTGTTCTGGTGATTTGAAAAATGCTGTAGATGTGATGGGTTGAGTTTGTAAGTCAGTTGGTTACACAGGTTGATTGAAGGTGTGTGTGCAGGTGTTATTGTGATTCTTTAGACAAACTGTTTAGTTGTGGCTTTATAAGAAGATTTGGCAAGCTGTAGGAACTAGTAAGGAACTATCATCTCATTACAGATTTGCTTCTTGCCCTCTGCCTTTGATCAACATTGCCCTCCAAAGATTCTGGATTACATTCCTTCCAGTTTAGATGACATCTTTCAGAGTTATGGTCGTTCATAATCTGTGTATTTAACATACTGATCCTCCACAAAAGTGATTATTTATGTTTTTCGTTACTTTCATGCAATTTCTTGTAGGTATATAAAAGCTTTAAAAATTGACAGGCTCATTTATTGTGTTTCTTCATTTTTGATCACTTGATTAGTAAGTTGCTTATTTGAGCTCTGAGATTTAGAATACTTACACCACCCTCTTCACTCACTTTATTGGTTTTATTTTTCTTAATATGAGTTAAGTGGGTTGGTCATTCTCTTTCAAGAATACCTTGTCTTCGATTTGTGAGAGCACCTCTGGAAGGTGTCTTATGGACCTGCAATAAAAGCATGGGAATGCTTGTGTGGAGTCTACCACAGCTGTCTTGTGTAGAGTCAAAGGGGAAATATGACAAATTCAATATAGTCAAATTACAATTTGTAAGTCTTATGGCTCTAAGCTTGTAATTGAACTACAGCTTCAGTGTCTTTATAAATGATTCATCCTGCTTTTCTAATCTTTATATTCAGCACAGACGCTGAAGAGGCCTTGCATTCCTGAGGAAACTGCAGCAAATGTCCTGATGTCAGATACTTATGAGAGTGTTGAAGTGAAGTCACTGAGGTTCTCTGATATGCAGAAACTTATCGTGTTGCATGTATGCTTGAGGATTTTGTCTAAAAGGGTGTAATATATATCTCTGAAGGTGTCTAGAAACAAATACCTATTAAAATATACTGGATTTGGTATGTTGGTTTAATCCAGTGCTGTTGTTTCTAGACCTTGAAGAGTTTTTGACTTGCTGTGATTTATTTCTTCAGTGGAGAATTTACAGTCTTTTGGAATTCTTATACACATATCCTTAACTTAGGTGTGGTAGTGTTTTTAACGCCAATTAATTGTCCTGCTGCTGTGCAACATCTGTTAATACAACTCATCAGTTGCTAACCTTTATTGGCCTTGCAGCTAATTTGTAGGATGGCTTCTTTTGCTTGAGGTAAGCAGTCTGTAGGAGTCTTTGCCAATGTTGCTGTAGCTCACTTTGCAGGGAGGACAAAGAATTTCATATTCAGTGTTTGTCCATAGTGCACTTTGTGCTTTTGAGATTTATTTAAGCAGACTGATAGTGCATTTTTTAAAGCTGGAATATGTTTTCCCACACATACTTAAAGAAACTTTGACAATATGCACACTTCTGTGTAAAATTGTAGCCAGCTAAAAATAATGAAATGTCCTGGGACGTACTTTATATATAAATAAACATGACACAAGTAATGTGTTTTATATGTTCATACTGTATGTGTTAAGGCCTGCTTTAAAAAAATTAAAAATACACATTAAATATTACCTATGTAATGAACGCATACATCCTGTTCTGCTTTTATTTATGATGCTTAAATGCAACTTATTACTTTTGCAGTAGAAATTCAGTTTTTATATTTTCTGTGATCTTTCCCTACCTCAGACGGACAGAGAATTGTTCATGTGCTGCCGTTAACAATTAGGGAAACCTGTCTTGGAGGAAAAAGTTTTTCACCTTAAAATTAATTTAAAAAATCCTTTTTATTGTTTAGTATATTCAACTTGCATAGTTGTAAAAAGGCTTGGGGGGGAAAAGCTGATTGGTTCAGCACTTGTTTCAGCATCTTGTCCTTCAGCTTGATGGTTATGTACAGGAAAATAATTGCTGCTTTTTGTTTACATAGTGAGGGAGAAAGAGGGCTAGAGAACATTCAGGTTCACCTTAAATGTGCAGTGAGGCTTGTTCTCATCTGTTTCACTTTTATTTGTTGTCATCAACTGCAGAGTAATCAACTGCTGAACACAGGAAGGAAGTTGATTGTGCTGTGCCTGTGCTGTCATGTGAGGTTGATGGTAGTAAAATAGGAAGCCTGGTGGGATTTTGAAGCTGATAAGGAACTAAACAGTAGTCAGCCATCATTTATCCATAAACAAAATACCTGGTTTATTCAGATATCCTATGCTTGCTGCTCTCAGTGTATGATTTTATTTGGCCTAATAGAGCTGAGGTAAGAGGTGTTGGGACTCCTGTGCTGGTACCAGAAATTCACATCTTTCCGGCTCCCCCTTATGTGGCGTAAGTTCACTTGCACTCCAGATATTCCAAAAAGGTGGTGTCATGAAAGATACCCAGTCACTGGAAGGAAATCTCTTGCATGATTTTTTCATGGTGTGGGCCACAGTAGTGTGTTTATGAATGGCACAGCTGGATAGATTTGGAGGTTGTGTCAGGGAGAGTTGTGGAACATATCAACTGCTGTTGCTTGTCTCCACAGTTTGCCACTGATGGAGCAGCTCTGTTTTAAGGTAACTGAGTATACTGATATTTTTGAATTCTTTTATGTCATTAGTGAATAAGAAAATCCCACAAGAAGGAAAAAAGATCCAAATAATAGGATAATGTTGATTTTGTACAGGTAAATGCAGGATAGTTGTTGCTTACCAATATGTGAACTGTAGTTTATTTAATGTGAAGTATGTATAATAGAAAAAAACGAAATCTGTTCCAGAGAAA
This sequence comes from Bombycilla garrulus, assembly GCA_013400315.1. NCBI lineage: Eukaryota > Metazoa > Chordata > Aves > Passeriformes > Bombycillidae > Bombycilla > Bombycilla garrulus. Next base: position 50,669 of record VXBU01012739.1, on the reverse strand, counting down.
AGGTAATGAAAGTCTGGAGAACTTGAAGTTCAGTGAAAATTCACATGGTTCCCTGATACTTACAAATCTCAAACCAGTTTCAGTAGTACACAGAAAATAGGATGATTTAATGTAGTAATACTGTTCTAATGCTTTTCATTTGAATGAAAGCTGTTCCTAGCAATTTTGTAATCCTTATGGTTATGATTTATCAGGATGTTTGGCTAGGTTCCACAGTGAGCCACCAAAAGAGAGATAAAAATGTCAACAGATAAAACACAAGATATGTACTGTGGGTTTTGTTTCATTTCTGACATAGTCCAATGTGATTTTTGTAAAAATACCTTGGTTCCTGCTGCCTTTCAGTTGTTTGTTGAAATTGTGTCCTAATTCTAAATGACAATGTGATTTTCGCAGTCTAGATGTTATCTTCATATTCCAGTAGGTTTTGATATGTAATAACTAAAAATAATGTCTCCAAAAAACTAAAAATATTATTTGGTGAGATCATGTAACAATCAGAGCTTTTAGGACCTAACATCTCTTGTAGAATGGCATTCACAGAAAGTTCATGACTTGTATTGCTATAAGTGTGTGTCTGGAAAGCCTTGCAAAATGTCCCAGAATTGTTCAAAAACCCCAAATATTGACACATATCTGTGGAGTTTACCCATTGAAAGGGCTACATACAGTGGTATTTGGTATTTTTTACAGTTTTCTGAAATGCTGCTAATTTCTATGTATCTCCTTCCCTGGGTATTCCTGAATGTTTAGAACAGAAGTTCTTGCAGTACCTGGGCAGAGTTATACAGGTTTCAATTTCATCTTCTCCCCCACACACCTGTTAATTGAATGGCTCTACATATTTCATCCTGAAAATGAGCTTGAAAATGATGGATGAAGCTGAATGACTGACAATATTGGCATTAATTTGAATTTTAATATAGCTTCTGTGATAAAACATTCCAAAGATGGAACTGAATTTACTTCTGAACATCTATGTTTTAAAACTGCTGTTGCAGAGTGTCACAGAAACTCCTGGAAGTTAAGCAGCTGTGGGAGTGGGTACTGCTTATTAGTTCTCCACACATGTACTGGCACACCTCTACTTCCTTGTGGACAAAACTCCTAACATCATCCTGGTTCCTGTGGTTCTTCCTTTAAATCAGAGCTCCTTTTGTTGTTTTTCCTCTGTGACAAGTAAACAGGAATGGCAGCAAAATGGATGCACCATTACAGATGAGTCTTCCTTGTCTGTAGGACAGAAATCTTTGCTGGAAGCAGTGACTCAAAGTGAGAGGTTGGCTCTGGTTGAAGACAGGTATCTGCTGGGAAAGGCAGAACTCTCCCTCAGAAACCCACACCCCCCCTCTCTCTGATTTATTGAAATTAAGCGGCCTTCAGGCAAGATATGGGGAGGAATAGTAGTCCTTTATTAATGAGTATAACAAGATATAAATGAACAATGACTACGGTATTAATAACAACAACTACAAAGAAAAAAAAAAGAGAAGGTCAGGGACACCCCCACCCCACGGCAAAGCCGGCAAGAGGGATGGGGAAGGCCTTGCTTCATGAACCCCGTAGGCAGTCTGTAGTCATAGATGGCTCTGACGGGCCCCTCTGAGGAGAACGGAAGAACTCTGAGATGGAACACAGGAGTTTTGGTGCAGGGATGGATTAGATGGGTCACTGTTCTTCTTGCAGTCTCAGCAGGGTGTCCCAGCAGGGCGAGTAGAAGCAGCAGCAGCCGGGAAAAAAACGGAAGCTCCTGGGTTATGAACTCCTTTTCTTTTCTAAGCAGCTACAGCTCTGAGTGTCCTTTCTCCTCGAAAAACCAACGTGGCAATGATTTTTTTTCTTTTTCTCCCCTTTCCTGGCCCAGCAAGTATTTGTCTTGCAAATACACTTAAGTATTGGCTATCAGGTTCCCCCGCAACAAATGGGACAAAATTCTACTGGTAAAGAGAACTAAAAGGGACAACACCCCAACCCCCCACAGAGGTATCAGTAGTTACTGTGATACCAAAAGCTGCAGATGTTACAGGTTCCGCTGATACTTTCTGGAAATGTCATGAACTCTGAACAACTAAATGTGTGATTCCTGGGAAGTGTTTCAGGTTACAGGTGCTGATACGTAGATATTGTAGTGTACTGGGAATGAGAACACATTAAATTACATAGCTGTGTGTTATGCTGATGTATTCAAATGTCTTATTTGAGAACACCTCTGTCTTTTGTTTCAGCATGAGAAGGAAAGAATCAAATGCAGTGTAAAGAAATCTCACTAGAACAGTCCTTAGGAGAATTGTCTGTGCTGTAATGCCATTCTTACAAAGTGGATCAATCATATACGTGCTTTGTTTTTTCCAGGAGAACTCTTGCCCTTCCCTTTTTTAGACTTCACCTGAAATTCAAAGTGTTTGTCTCTTTTTCATTAAAAAACATTTCAACATTGATGTCACTGTCTTGCAGGACGTACTGCCTTTGGTTTATTAGCCTTTCCTGGATTGTGGTTTTGGACAGAGATTCACCCCTGTTATTTGGAACTTTGTTACTGAGTGACTTTTAGGCTTAGTCTTAAATGCCATCTCTGAATTCTGATTCTTCCAACAGGGTTGTTTGTGCAGCAGGTTTGCACTTGGGATGCTGTATTTGTGTAACAGTGGTTGAGATGGGTCTGTTTTCAAGATCTCAAGTTACGGAGTACCTCCAGCTTTTTAGAAAAGGAGTAGTTTAGGTATTCCCATTCCTGAGCTGAACTGTGGTTTGTTTTTGGGTTTTTGTGGGGTTTTTTGTTTGGTTGGTTTTTTTTTGTTGGTGGTTTTTTGTTTTTTTTTTTTTTTCTTTGCTGAAGATTTTATTTATAGGTCAATACTGCTAGTTGGGACTGACACCTGATTTAGGATAGGTGCAGATTCTGAGACTTCTGCGTGGAACAAAGGTCCAAGTAGTTTGATGTATAAGTCTTGAAAAATAGTCTTACCATATGTTAATATTTTCAGACCTTTTATGTAGTGTGTGTTGTGATTGTTAGATTTTGGGAGCTTCAGAGCAAAGTTTAATGATTTAATGATGCAGGTAGCCATATGACATCTATATAAAGCTGCTCACATTAGCAAGTGTAAAATAATTTTGCAAGTAATGAGACTTTCATTGGCACCATACCTGAGAAGCAGTTTGTTGTATTTTATCTGCAGACACAAACTTAGATGACATAGGAACTTCAGGTGATTTTAGTAAAAAAGTGATTTTTAATTGCAGTTCTTCAACCTGACATGTAGAACTGTGCATTTGGAAAAAGTTGTCTTTACGTGTTTCTCTTCACTAGTCATGGTCTTTCATACCAAGATAGGTTTACAGACAGTCATAATTTTTAGCACAGTTTTTCTTACAGTAAATATCCTGATTTGAAGTGTTTTAATCATTAGGCAAAAAAAAAGTTTGAGAACTTCAAATTACTATTGCAGATGTTACTACTGTTTGCATAAGCACAAATGACTGCGTGTTTAAGGTATCTTTTTTGCATGCCTTCCTGGTTTATATCTGTAGTATCTGAATACAGTGATTTGTATTGCTTGGGCAGGCATTTGGATTGCTAAGAACAGGGAGAGAAAACAATTGATTTGGCTACAATGTCAATAACAATACCCAGTGACAGTGATAAAATGGCCCTGTTGTTCTGATCAATGACATACCCTACTAGTTAAAAATAGGGTTCTGCTGAATTTAGATTATGTTTCCTAAGGTCCTGCTGTGTATTTAGGTATTTCTGGGATCTGTTTGTTAAATACAGAGACTCACTCATCTTGTCATGGGCTGGAAATGATCTTGTGTTAAGGTATTATCCTAGGTTACAATGTAAAATATTCCAGAAGGTCTGTATTCTATCTCCATCTTCATGAACTGTTGAAACCAGGAGGGGGCAGTGTTTTCCTTGCCTCCTCCCCCAGACTATCTCCTGTTAATGGGCCATCAATGCCTTGCCCCATGAGTCCTAGATAACGCCCTCCGGGAGACATTCCTGTTTAATGGGCCATTAAGGACCCACCCCATGACTCATAGAATAACATCAGCCCNTTTTTGTTTAATACTGCATCTTGTTCTAATTTTCCTATTAAGTTGTAGTTTGTTGGGTTTTGTTTTATTTTATTTTGTTTATACATATTAAAGAACTGTTATTCTTATCCTCATAAGGGGCCTAAGAGCCCCTTTAAATAATTTGGAGGGAGGGGATTTACATTTTCTATTCCAAGAGAAGCTCCTGCCTTCCTTGGCAGGCACCTGTCTTTCAAAATCAAGACAGGTATACATAGTGCTTTGTAAGGAGAGCAAGCGGTAATAAGGACGGGTGTCTTTTGTCATGGAGACTTCATTACATATCTTCTCAATTTGCTTCTTCTGTATATTGTTCTAGTAAGGAAGTGTAATGTAGGAGAGAGAGAAGACAAATAGCATTCAGAATATTTGATTTGTGTAGGTGTCTGGTGGAACCTGTGGTTTTAGTATCTGTTTAAAGCAATTTTTTAAAAGCTACTGATGAAAGCGAGCTGCTGTGGTAATAAGTTTCTATTATACTTGGAGGCCTTTATCTCTAAGGGTTTTCCTCTTAGTTCTGCAAGGCTGAAGATACCAGCTTTGTGTTTGGGTTATTTTTGTTTGGTTGGTTTGGATTTTTTGTTTTGTTACTTTTGGGGTGGGGTTGTTTGGTTTTGTTTCTTATTTGTTTGTTTTCATTTTTTGTAGTAGTAGTTCAACAATGCTGCCTTGGGGTTTTCCATACTATCTTTCTGTATCATTTGGGATGGAGGGGGTGGCAATGATTAATTTGGTCTTATTGCAGAGTTTGGTCTTACTCATCTCAGTGACACAGTCAGTAATAAATTTGCCTGCATACCATAGAACTTGTGGAGAAAGTGTTGTACTAAGTTTTTACAGACACTGAATGTAAATGTTCACCTCTACAAACATCCAGCATCTTTAAAAGCTGTTAGTATTAACTGTGGTTACTCCATAAAAATTTGTAATAGCATTTTTTTTTTGTGTGTGTTTCTGACTTTTTTTTTTTTTTTTTTTAGGTCAGGACCTGTGTTCAGAGACTTCCCAAGTAAATCTGATCACGGGTGTGCTTCCATTAGAGGCACAGCTGAAGCTGAATAGGCACATAGAGCAGCAAGTTCTAATCAATTTTAAAAACATCTGAAATAGCTTTTCTGTGTTTTTTAGGAAGAAGTTGAAGGAAATTCTTTAAATTTCATACATTTAGCTGTAGAAGATTTTTCCATTTTCTATTTATGTTGTGATGTAGGAACAGCATGATTGCTTTGTACTTTAACAGAATTTACTGCTGTGGGAAGCATAAAGGTGTTTGAAATTAGAGGAAAAGTATGATTTCTGATTCTTAGAAATGCAGGGTAATATTTGAGGAAATATGATTGATTTTAATAATTTGATTTTTCTTGGGTGACTTTCTAGCAAAGCAATTTGTTTTATGGACACACTGGTTATTTGATTTAGAGGAAGGGTTACACGAAAATACATTGTATAGTTATAAACATGGTTATGGATGATTGGGCCTTGCTTAATAAAATCTATGCAGCTGCAGTTTCTTGGAAAATTTTGCTCTGTGGAGGACATGATATGGGCAGTTTTAGCAGTGATGCAGGCAATCTACAGCAGTTCCTGATTTGGTGGTTCATCCTTTAAGAAAGAATTCTTGTTCTTCCTATGGATATGCCTGTCACTTCATTTTTTTCTGCTACTGCTTCTCTACAATTTGGCAGATTCCTCCTTTATCCTCAGTCTTGGAAAGTGTTCACATAGGTCAGAGGTAGAGCAGGATAGGGTATGAGTAAGACCGATTGTGCAGCTTACTCTGTCCTCTGCCCATGATGGGAAGCAGAGGGAGTCCTGTGGCTGCCACGGCCACTCAGCCAAAATCCCAGCTCTCAGCAGGATGGGACGTGGTCACATTGTTGGGTGGCAGTAGCTCAACTAGTCTTACTCAGTTTTTTTTTACTCAAGACTTTCCACTGCAGCCTCTTCCTTGCTACTCTGCATCCCACAGCCATCTCCTTGCTCCTGTTCTTGCATAGACTCATGACCATGCATTCCTTTTTCCTCCCTCACTAGGTTTGAGAAATACTGCTTTAAGACATCAGCTTTGTTTTCTTTCTTGTGAATGATGGCCTACAACAAAAGTGATAGGTGATGAGGAATGAATATTTGTGCAGGATCTGACATAGTGCTTATATTCCTACCTGGGTCTTTTAATCAAGCAGATTAAAAAATGCTCTTTCTAAATACTGCTTCTGCATTTGTTGAGTGAGTAAAACCAGAAAAGCATGCAGTCACAATTGCCCTGTGTCTTGCACCTTCCTGCTGCACCCTTGAATATTGCTCTTTTAGAATAATTGAGAGCTGGCAGAAAACACAGAAATTATTATGGACCTGAATATGTGGCCAAGTTAGATTTAAATAACTCGGAATGGCTTCCATTACCTATTTGGTACCTCTGAAACTCTGCAGCCACATCTACTCTGGCAAACTGCCATCAAAGTGGAATGACTTAGGTACATGTTACTTGAGGCATCATTTTCACAGCAGATATTTATATCAAAATTTCACTTTAAAGTATTTATTGCATGTGACTTTCTTTCAGTTAAATCTGTTAAATGAGATTCCTAATAGTAGTCAGATTATGTGGAAAGTTGTTTAATATTAATGTTCCTTTTTTCTTAGAAAACCATATTTATTGTCAAGATAGTTTTCTTCATACCTGATTTAGTAGCAGTCATGCTGAGAGTTTTGATGTCTCCACTCTGGCTTCTTTATTCATGTTGCTTTCAGTGCTTCCCTATTTTAATACAAGTTTCTAGGATTATACTTAATTGATTTGTCACTCAAGCAAAATCAGCATTTCAAGCAATTAAGTGCAGCAAAATACTAGGTAACAAAGACACAAAGATTTTTGTTCTCATCCTAGTTTTGAAAAATCCATTATTCATTATCTTACTGTTTTTTAGATACTGAAGTACAATTTTCCAACACAATAGCAAAATTGGTTTTGAAACAGAATAAATTGCTTGCCAGTTCATAGGCTGTATTTTGAAGTCAGGCTTACCAAACACTATGATGCTTATGCTCATTATCTTCGCTACTTGGCGAAGCTCCATATTTGAAAGTGCAAGCCTAGATACAAATTGTAGAAAATAAACCCTTGTCTTTAATATAATGGTAAACAAATGTTAAAGAAATTATGATTAGAAGATGAATGTATTAAAATATTACCACATTTACAAAATAGGCATATACATTAGGCATATATATTAGGCATATACATGACTGTTGCTCCGTCAAATCTCTCGCATGATTCTCTTGCATTAGTGTGTTCCCTCAAGAAAGATTTTACCCCTTTACTGTGTTACTGTTGTCTATAAGGATACTGTGTTTCAAATCGGACATTTGTTCACTTTGCATGGAGGTAGAAGGGATGTGTTACTTAGTGATATCTTGTACACTCCATTACAGATGTCAGACTGCAATCTCACTGGGTGGTGGTAAAATACATGATTAACTGAGTGTCCAAGAGCAAAACACAATGCAACATTAAGCTCTCTATTAAAACTTTGGAAATGTAATTACAAATTTAATTAGAAAATCTTATGAAAGCATTGAACAGGAGTATGTTTAAACATGGGCCTGTCTTATTGGAAGTCTAAGAATAAAGTAATATCATGAGTTTTTTCTAAGGTGTGGTTTTATTACCTAATGTTTCTCTAGTCTGAGAGCAATCAATGAAATTTGGAATAATATGGATGTTAACCTGTAATAACTGCTGTGTTTTGTGAAGAGAATTTTTTGTATAATGTTTTTTCTAAATGTCCATTAATAATAATATTAAAAGAAAATATATTGCTAGATTTTTGTATTAAACTAAACATCAGATACAGCTTTTTGCAAACAAGATTGTGAAAATCAAGTTTTCTTATGTTTGTTTTTAACTTTTTTTTTATGTGGCTGCTCTTAGCCACACGCTTTCATGCCATACGCTCACATAACTTTCTGGTAACTCTTAACTTAATATTAGCACAGTTTAATTTAGTTTGAGACTTTGGCTGTTTTCTGCAGTGTGGTAGTGCTTGTACACCACTTGAAACACTGATGAAGATTTCTTGTTACAAGGCCTAATGTACTTAAGGTTTCAATACTCAGTTGACTTGGAGCTGGGGGTGGGAGATGTTTGTTTATTATTATTTCTCATTATGTAGTATTTTCTAACCTGGTCTGAGTACATCCCTTAATGGTGTTCCATACCAAGTGATTCCAAGGCATTGCAGAAATCAGGGCATCACCTGCCAAAGAAAAGAGGGAGTGTCTAGCTCAAGACTTGTTAAACAATAGTGGTTCTGGGCTTTTTTGTTCCCTTTATTTATTCCTTATTGTCGTTTACTTAACTGTGTTGATATGAATTTTTTATATAGCCAGTGTAAATTATGTGGTGTACTTTTCAATAGAAATCTGATATGCAGTGTCGTGCTTTCCTCCCTCCCTTTCCTGGCATTCAAAAACATTAATAACTGCTTTAATATATGTTCTTGCATAGAATAAGGCTCAACATAGAAAATCTAGGGGGAAATGGTTTCAGGTTTTTGTATAAAATATATAGTGAGTTAAAAAAATGCAAGCCTTTTCATGCTTACTCCTTGTGTTTGTAATATTGCTTTTTTTGAAAGAAATGCCGTATTTGCCTATTAAGACTTTGGACTGAATACTGTTCAGGGTGCTGCTGTGTCAGCAGAACTCCCTCCTGCTCAAGCAAGGCCAGCTACAGCTGCTTGCTCTGGATCATGTCCGGAAAGGTTTAAATTCTCAAAGGATGGAGATGAACAGCTCATGCCCATGCTCAGTCATTCTCCTGTTGAAAGTGTTTCCTGATGTTGAGATGGCACCTTCTGTGTTTCACATGGTGCCCACTGCCTCTAGTCTTGGGACTGGGCAGCACTGAAGACAGCCTGGCTCAGTCATATTTGCAACCTCCCTTCAGGTTCATAGACATTAATAAGATCCTGCTATGCCTTGTTTTCTCCAGGCTGAGCAGTCCCATCTTGTAGTCCCTTTCCTTGTAGGAGGGATGCTTCAGTCCCTTCATCATTATCATGGCCCTTCAATGAACTCTGTTTAACATGGCCATTTCTCTCTTGCGCTGGACACTACTCCAGGTGTGGCCTTTCAGTCTGAGCTGAGGGGAAGAATCTCCTCCCTTGACATACTGGCAGCACTTTGCCTGATGCAGCCCAGGTTGCCGGTACCTGTTTTTGCAGTGAGGGCACAGTGCTGATGCACCAGAATCCCCAAATTCTTTGCTGAAACGTTCCTTCCCTGGAGTAGCCCCCAGCATGCAGTAGTGAGCGAGGCTGTTCAGGCGCAGATCTTCACCATTTTTCTTGCTGAGCTTCCTGAGGTTCCTGTCAACCTGTTTCTCCAGCCTGCCAGATTTGCAATGGATAGTGGCATGTTCATCTGGCCTGTCATCATTCCTTCCAGTTTTGTGTCATCTGCAAACTTGCTGAGGGTGCATTTTGCCCCATCTTGCACATCATCAATGAGGATGTTAAACAAGACTGAGCCAGTATGGATCTCTGGGGTACACTGACCTAGTGTACTGACCTCCAACTAGACTTTGTGCTACTGACCACCCTCTGGACCTGGCATTACAACCAAATTCAATCCATCTTGCTGTCTGCTCATCTGGCTACTGCAACAGCAGCAGCTTGCCTACAAGAATTCTATAGGAGACATATCTAAGACCTTACTGAAGTCCAAGCAGACATTGTCCACTGCTCTTCCATCATCTACCAGGTCAGTTTAATCTTGCAAGTTTATCAGGTTGGTCAAGTAGGGCTTCCCTTTGGAGAAGCCATGCTGACTACTCCTCATGATTTTCTTGTCCTTTTTGGGAAAAGATTCCCAAGATAGCTGCTCTGCCACCTTCCCAGGGATTTTGGTGAGACTGGAAGGTTTGGGTGGGTTTCCTGGGTCGTCCTTCTTGCCTTTGTTGAAAGTAGGAGTGGCATTTGCTTTCCTCCAATCTTCAGTCTCTTCTCCCAGTTGCCCTGATTCATCCAAGATTATTGGAAGTGACCTTGGAATGACATCTGACAGGTTCCTCAGCACTTGTGAGTCCATCCCATCAGGGCCCATAGACTTTTTTATATTTTTACACATAAATATATGTTGTATATATTTTTACATATAAATATATTNTATCTATAGATAGATAGATATTCAGTTTGTTTGAGTGTTTCCTGACTCCTCTGCCTTGCTTTAGGCTTTTTTTCCTGTTCTCTGAGACCTAGGACTCCTGAAAGTCAGTCTTGCTAATCAAGACTGAAGCCAAGAAGGCATCCAGTACCTCAGCCTTTTCCATGTCCTGTATAAATATATCCCCTGTCTTATTCAATGAGACTCCATTTTCTCTGGTCTTCCTAATCTTACCCATGTGCTTAAAAACTTTTTGTCTTTGACATCCCTGGCAAGATTCAATTACATTTGGCTATAGCTTTTCTAGCTTTGTTTCTGGAAGCTTGGACATGGTCTTGTATTTCCCCAGGTTATCTATCCTTATTTCTATCCTCTATTTTTGTGTCCAGGTTTGAATACTCCTTGTTTGTCCTGTCAGGGCCATCCCATTGGATGGGAATCTCTTAAACTTGAAGTAGCTGATCCCTGCATACTAACCAGCTTTTTTGGGCCCCTCTTCTCCCCAAGACCTTATTCTATGGGACTCTTTCAAGCACTTCTTGGAAAGGTCGAATCCATTCTGAATTCCAGGGTTGTGAGCTGCTTGCTACCTTCCCCACTGCTCTCAGAGTCTTGAACTTCACTATCTTATGGTCGCTGCAGTCAAGGCTGTGTTGACCTTCACATGCCCAGTGAGCACCTCCTTGCTTGGTGAGTGTGAAGTTCAGCAGAGCATCTTGTCTCATGGGCTCCTCTCAAGTAATTAGATGAGGAAGTTGTTTTTGAAGTGCTGCAGGACCCTCCAGGATTGCCTTTACCCTTTTGTGTTGCTCCTCCAGCAGATACCAGGGTGGTGGAGGTTCACCGTGAAGACTAGGGCTTGAGAATGTGAAGCTGCTCCTCTCTGGCTGTAAAGGGCCTCACCCACGTGCATTTCCTGTTCAGGTGGTCTCTAGCAGACACCTCTTAAAATGCTGCCTTTACTTGTTCTCTCTTTGCTCTTAACCCAGAAGCTCTCAGTTGCCTCTTCATCCATCCCTAGGCAGAGCTCCATGCACTCCAGCTGCTCACTCACATAAAGGGAATGGATTTCCACTTTTTTTGTTATTACTATTTTTATATGGTTTGGGTTTAGGTTGCTGTGGAGAAAATGGGACAGTCCCAGGATTCACCTTGTAAGAGATGACTTTAAATACAGCATCATAAAAATTAAACTTGCTAATTCTGAGTAACTGTGCATCTTCTTTCAATCATCTTCCCAAAGGTATAGAAGTATGAAATGAGTAAGTTAGTCAATTTGCATGCCCTTAGGGGACTTTTCTGACTGAATATTCCAATGTTTGGTCTTAGCTTAAAAAGCATTTAACAATATGTAAAATTAAAGTGGATAATAGTTTCTGGGGAGGAAAGGACCATTGCTAGCTTAATGTTGTTTCCATGGGTCCCATGAACCAAGGTGAATCTTCTTGACTCACTGAATGTTTTTGTGTAGAATTAAAAGAGTAACTATGATGTTTTCATAATTAAAACCAAGATACTGATGAGTGGTGTAGAAAGTGAGGCTCAAAGGCCTGCACTCACAAGGAAAGACAGGAAAGCACGTTGTGAAAGCACAGTGGAAATACAGAGTCTGTACTTCCATGAAAACTCAGTCACTTGTGTCTGCTATAAAGCTTTGTGAAGTAACTTCTATTTAAAAAAATTTTGCGAAGAATCCTTTGAAAAGTAGGAAGTTGCAACTTTATATGCACAGATTATATAAAAACTAAGAATTTCCCTGGAATTATACTATGATTGACAATGATTGCAGGCTTTTTATGTATTACGTAATTTTAACTAAAATCAGAATATCTTGTTAATGTGTTAACAAAAATGCATGAGGTGGTTAGATGAAAAGATCTCCCTAATAAAATTCCATATGGTAAAAACTAACTTGTTAGTTTAGGAAATTCACAGTAATACAAGGAGATGAATTGGCTATTTATGTAGTACTTTTATCTCATTTTGCCAGGTACCAAGTGGAAGATGAGTCCTCTCATTTGGATGAAATGCCACTAATGATGTCAGAAGAAGGCTTTGAAAATGATGAGAGTGATTACCACACTTTACCAAGAGCCAGAATTTCTCAGAGAAGAAGAGGTTTAGAATGGTTTATCTGTGGCGGCTGGAAGTTCCTTTGCACTAGGTTTGTCACACGCTAGTACTTTAATTCAAGTTTTTAACAAATTAAGTAAACAGTAACTTTGTATTGTGTGATGTGTGCAGAGTACAGAACACAGAATAATTTGCTTTTTATTAATCTTTTGATTTATTTACCTGCATTTTCCCTACTAGGACATTGCCAGCTGTTAAAAACAGTTTTGAAGAGCTGATGCTGTTGTGCTTCTCCTGTCTGCCTTGCTGGCTTGCAAGAGAGATCAGGAGCTAAACTTGTATTACTCTGAGGTCCACAATTTGGCATGTAATCCTGGTTCTCACTTCACTCAAAACTACATTAGGATAGAGGAGTTTAATTTTTTACTTTCGCAGATATTAGTGTGTTAAGTTTACAATATCTATAAATTTATTGATGTTGCTGTAAGGAAAAGGCAAATTCATCCACTTAGTTAGTTAATCCTTCAACTTTAAAGGTTAAAATATGAATGTAACGGTGGTCTAGGAGTGAATTACAACTGGAACTAGCTATTGTGATTTGGTCCTTACTTAGAAACTTTCTGTGCCAAACTCTGCTCTATGTAAATATCTTGGAATAGTAATTTTTTAATGAGTTTTTAGCAAAACTTCTAAGTAGAGAAGTTGCTGTTAGGATTATTAAGTATCTTCCTTTTTCTGCAATTTGGAGTGATAAAATTCAGATACCTTTCAAACAATATACTTTTATGTGAGTTCAGTTCTGTAAGTATTAGTAATTATTCGTTGCTCTGGTTATATTCCTGTAAGTTTCATGAAAACAAGCAGATCAGTAAAGACTGCACCCTGGCATGGAATTTACAGTGTTTGGATAGAGACAGACAATTTCAAGGTGAGTTTATGTTGGAATTAATTAAAATTTGTAGGAGAATGTCACAAGAAATGTCATTAGTGCTGAAGATTGCAAAATTTCATGTTCCTGCTTGCTTTTTAAAATTGAGAGGTATATCTCAGCTTTCAAGCCTAGAAAGTTTCAAACCTGTTCTTTAAATTACTTGAGTCATTTTTGATATGGTATGGTGGTGGATTTTTGAGAAAGAGAAGAGAAAGAAAATTGCACTGTGGATTTTTTTTTTTGCCATGGTCTATACATATTTTACTGCTAATATAGGTGTGAAAAAAGAAAAGTCTTCACTAAGGAAGAGACTTTTGGGGGGAGTATGACTTCTACTTTGCTGATTTCTTCAACTGAATTTGGACTTGCATGTATACTTACAGGCCTTTTAACCACATTAGTGTTCTCTATAATAGAACATCATAGCAGATAACTTTCATTTTTTGTGGAAAAAATAATAAGGAAAATGACCATCAGATTCTAGCAGAAGCTTGAAATTTCAGTTGGATATTAGGAGACAGGATACTCCCACAGGAAAGCTGCAGATGCCTGCTTAGATGAGGTAGGGAAAAAGATGTGGAAGGTGAATCCCATGGTATCTTATCTACTGGTCCAGTTAGGCTGGATAGAAACCTCCTCTTGTGTGAACATTTCTGAGTGAGTATATAAATACCTGTCATTGTAGTAGGGAGATTTCATCTGGGCTGAGAGCATTACTGAGGCTTTGTAATTGATAAAAATCAGGGATGTGTAGTCAGTGTAAGTTATTCTTTTTGATGGTTTTTCATTATGATAGCACTTTACAAGTTTTTACTGGGGCCCATAGAATAGTTGAGTTTTTGAAATGCCAGTTTGCAGTTGATAAAGTAAGGATCATGCAAAAAAATCATGCAGGAAATTTGGAAGCTACTGTATTGTCACACCTGCAGTATTTACTCACACTGTGTAGTAGAATTAGTTACAGTGTTTTTATGGGGTATAAAGTGTTGGTTTGGGGTACAATTGTGTTTTAATGCCTTTACGTTTCAAATAGAGAGGAGCATGTGAGAACTATTTTCGTGTGTGTTGGTCTATTCATGTTAAATGAACAACTGAAACTTATTTCTAGACGATAAGTAGGGTTCTTTTAAATGTAATGTAAGATTAAAGCTGTCTGAGACCTGTTTATTTAAACAGAATTTAAAATTTCACCCTATTTTTATGGAAATCAGTACCTCATACCTGCATCTGGGTGAGGTTGAAATCTCAGCTTCAATATCTAGAATTTCTTTTTGAGCTTTAAATTAAATTGTAAATTTTTCAAAGCTGTGACAGAAAGATGAACACAGTAAAAGATTAGGCATTATTCTGGAGCCAAGCTCAGGGGCCCCTGATTTCTTTGGGGTTCTCAGTGAAAGTCTTGTTTGTGTTCAAAATCACTTTACACATTGCAAACAAACAAAAACCCCCATAGCCAGCAGGGGTTTTTGTCTGTCTTGCATTGTTAGGATTAATCTCATTTTTGTGAGAGGAAGTTTTCCATTTCTTACTTTGCAGCTTTAGAATTTTATATTCTATAGATTTTTGTTGCTACATAACAAACTGTTACTCTTTAGTCTAAAAAGTTCCATCTGCTTTGCAGAACCAAATATGAAAGGTTTTACAAAGTTCTGTGTACTTGAAAAATTATTTTGTAAAAATCTTTTATTCAGCTTTTAACCTCAGTTTAGACAATAAACTTGTTGATGAAATCTGAATTGTGTGAACTTTAATTGCAAATCTCCAGCTCTTTAAAGAGATTTTACATTTGCAAGAAAAAAAACATAATTAAATCAAATGTTGTCTTTGATTTTGAGCAAACTGAAGACTTAATTCAACCAATATAACTTTTAACTGCAGAAACTGCTTATTTCTTGCTTTCGTCACACAGTTAAAAGAAAACTGATATAACAGCTGTTTTGTGGTTGTAATTATTTCCTCTTTAACTTACAAATTCTCTTCAAGCTTGTGAAATTATAATGCACACAGATCAGTACTCTAGAGTTCTTTGGGCTGGATTGATTTCATTCTCATGAGATTTACATTCCACTTTTTATCAAAAAACACTTTGTCCCTATGAAAATGGTGCCATTGAATGGCATTTCCATATGAAGTGAAGGGGATATCAAATGCTTGGATTAATTTGGGCTCTAAGATGGCCTGTACACTTTCAATTAATCTGCAATGCATTTGTTATGCAGAAGCATGGGAAAAGGCTGATCTTTTGAGAATGACATGACCACTGTGTTGCTTTTGGCCTGATTACTGAAGCTACCTGTGGAGTACAATAATTACAGTATGTTTTCTTTGCAGAACTAGTTTCTCCTATTTAAAACCTAATAAGGAAAAGCTGAGCCTTGCAGACAACATAGAGCTTTTATATTTATCTTTCCATTCTCATGAAAATGCTGTTTTGTGAAAGATACTGGCAGTTAAGCTTGTAGGATAAAAGTAATGGAAAGAGAAAATAAAAAGAGCCTTTATTATTAGAGCTGCAGAGTCAGTTGAGACTTTTACAACTTTTGACTTGTAGAGATACTCTCTATTTATGAAAAAGTTAAGGGATCTTATTTAAGAATTACTCCAGGTTCTGTTTTGATCCTGGGGAGTTTTTTTGCTTGGTGGATTTTTGTTGTTGTTTTTAATTTAAATATGGTTTCGGTTACTAATATGAAGACAGTGGTTATTGTTCCTCCACATTAAAATAATACTTTAGGAAGTAGATTAGTAAAATGCTATTTAATAGAAACACCTTGAAGTTCTTTTATAAATTTAGTTACTTTTCATATATACAGTCTGTTATAGTGATACAGACAGCACAGCATGCCACTAACTTAAGGAAAAGGCTTTCTGTGCATGTGTTGAATTTTCTAGGCAGGGGCATTTGAAATACAAACTTAAATCAGTAAAGAAGGATGCGCTTTGTATTTTTTAATTGCTGAATCCCTAGCGTAATATATGGTTTTACATAAGAGTTCAGAAAAATCTTATGTGTTCAGATGTTGCTACATCTTATGTATGTTTCTAGGCTGTTTGAAGCTTGGAGAATGTTACTCTCATTTATCATACAAATTTTCTGGATACAGAAAGCTCATGAAGGGGGCTATACCCTTGCTCAAAAATATGTTCTGTGTTGGGGAATGTTAATTCAAGAATAGATTAGAAATGTGTTGGATATTGATAGTCTGAATTACAAAAATTTTGGGTAGGATTCATTGGTGTTGAATTTTTTAATTAATATAAGTTGATTAGGATTTCTGAGGCCAGCATGTTCACCTTGTATCCTTTCTGTGATAAAGTAGTAATTGCTGCTGAGACTGTAAATAGCAGAATCTGTTTTCTATTTTTTTGGTAATAAAGCTCATCTAAACCATGACAATACTGAATTGGGCACAATCTGTAATATTTTCATTATCTGTGACTTCTCACATCTGAGAACTTGACTGTTGTTAGCTCCGTGTCAGTCAAATCCCTTTTATCAAAGGTATTGCAGTTGTTTCCCAGTTAAACATGACTCTTGTTTTTGTACTTTTTGGCATTTGCTAAACTAATTGTCATCATGGTGTCTGTTGATCTGTAGCAAAAAAAGTAGTTTCAGGGAGGGGAGACTTGGTGGCAAGTAAGGCAGTGTAATTATGTTGCTTTAGGTGAAAGTTTAATTTTAGCAGTGGAGAAGTCCTTAGTGTCTGAGGAAATTATTCTGCAAAAGAGACTGTGTCTAATCAAATATTCAGGCTATTGACAGTTCACATTCAAAAACTGATTGAACAATGCAGGATTTCAAAGATTGTCAGGAAATTTCTGCCTATGGGACTGTAGGCAGAGCTGTCATGCTAGCTCACGTTCTCCAGCAAAATATTATTTCTCTTGTAACTTTTTTCCTACAGATCTGTCCTTACACTTCTTGCTATATAACTAAGTTGTCTCTTTGGTCTTCACACCCCTGCTTTACACTAACCCCTGTTTTACATTAACACGTGTAAAGCTTTAATGCCATGAGCAGTTTTATCAAGTAAAAATTCAAGTTGGCACTGAGTGGAATCATTCTGCCTTCTGGTGCAAACATATAACCTGCATTGTTTCAACTATTTTTACAGTTTTTTAGATTTCTTGAGGTTGGGGATGGATATAACTGAAAATTATTTTATTCTGCATTAGTTTACAGCTGGATTGATTTGCAGGCCTGGTTTTCCCATGCACTTGCATGAGTATTTGTGCCAGCACAAGGGAAGGAGCAAGAATCCACACCTTTGTTTTGGAGGGAGGTACTGGACATTTTGGCAGCAGCAGGACCTGTTCACAGCCATTAAACTGATTGTGGAATCATAAAATAGAAAGGCTGCTGTGCATTTTTCTTTAAAGACAAGTTTAAGTAATAATATTTGATTTGTATGTTACTAAATAACAGGGCTGACTTTTGAAAGTTTAATTAACACCGTTACAATTTTTGTGATTAGAATAATTTATTGTCGCTATTTTAAAATAACTGGGAAAAGCTGATGAAAGGACGTTTCACTTTTGTAACAAAAATAAAATGCATGTTTACATCTATCCCATAGTGAGAGTTTCAGGGAGAAAATCTAAAGAATCTGGTAGAAAATCTTAAGAATACAGCATTTAGAACTGAAGGTCAGCTTGTGAGTATTTTTGCAGTGGTATTTCCATAACAAAGTTATTGTTGCTTTGAATAAATTTGCAATTGACATAACCTTTAATTTTCTTTGAGAAGAACCGATAATTTGAATTCCATTCTTTGGCAAAATTAATTTGTACTAAGCGTGGGATAATGTAAACTACACAAGAAAACATTAATAGGGATTGCAGCAATATAAGCTAACTATCAGCCTTCCTTCCCTGCAGTATTTGTGTGTTTCACGATTCTGTAATTGTGAATAAACAGACTAGGAAAGTACCTTAGGAGGTTTCTAGTCGATTCCTTGCCTGTACAGAATGAATTATATCTATCACTGATGTCTGATCTAACTGCATCTTGGAGATCTGCAGCAATTCCAGCCTCCATAAGTGTTTCCTCCACCCCTGTCATTAAAAGAGCTTACTCAATATCTGTCCATGTTGTCCCCACCCTGCTTATTGATTTGCTGCAGTTGAAGGTCTGTCATTAGTTAATAATGGTGGACCTAGAGAATAATTGTCCCTTTCCTCTTTGCAGCTGGTTCTTATGTACTTGAAACCATATTAGGTCCACACTCAGCCTTCTGTGAACAGCTCTGTTTCTTTTGGTGTATCTAGTAGTCAGCCTGCCCTGCTTTCTAAACCTGTTATTGTTTTCTTGCTCTTGTGTGTTGTCTCTGTTTTCCCAATAGGCCTGTTTGTTGAAATTTGGTATTTAGAATGGTTCTGTAAGCCAGCTGAGATCGTGCTAGCACTGATTGAGAGAAAGGAATACATTCATGACTTGCTACAAGTATGCTTGTCCACACCAGACAGTTGTATTTTTTTGCACGTGTATAACATTCTTGCGACGTAACTGAGCTGCTACCTGGTTTTTGAGCATATCCTGGTTCTGTATTTGTGTAGTTGGTTACTTCTCTGTAAACTGTGTTGCACTTGTACCTGTTCAGCTGCATTCTATGTCTTCCAGGTAGTTTTTTAGTTTTTCTAATCTGTCAAGACAGCCTTGAACTCTGATCTGCTCTTTGCATGTACCTGTCTCTCTTCTATTTTTTTTTTTGTGGTCTGAAAAATGAAATATTCAACAGTAAATTACCCAATAAGTTCTAAATAAAGCTTTACAGACCTTCACTGGAATTACTTTGGTTTTATATAAGCTACTCTGCAATTATGATTTTTCCAACTGTATCAGTTCCAAGAATATGTTCCTTTACTTTTCTTACGATAAATGTCTTGAGAGTTAAATTTTATTAGAGAATTAGAATCATAGAATTATTTGGGTTGAAAGGGACCTTTAAAGATTATCTAATCCAGCCTCCCTGGCATGGACACAGAATCTTTCACCAGATCAGGGTACACAAAGCCCCAGGAGTCAGTAGAGGACATGCGCTGTCAAGCAGTAGCACAACTGGTTCTTCTCAGAGTGAAATGAGTTCAATTTTAGAGATTGTTCTTGACATGTCACTGTTGGTTGTGACTTCAGTTTTCTCATAGGTGTGTACAAATACATATTAATAAGTTGACTATACAGAATTAATCCGATAAACAGTGCTGAAGTGATTGGATTGTAAATTTTTCTCTTGTTCTCGGCCAAATTCTTCTTGTTGGTTTGAATAAAATTTTTAAGATTTCCTAATGTCTTTTTTCTTTTTGCTGTATCATAAATATTGCCAGTATATTCAAAAACCTCACTAGAAATTATTTCTCATGTCAACTTCATCAGCTGATGTAGCTGAAATATGCTGTTATCAGCTCAGTCAACTGCAGTAGGTGAAGAGCATGGAAAGCCTCTCTGCTCAGTGTGCCTGATTTACTTGTCTAAAACAGACATGATTGACATGATTGAGGCACCTCCTCACTGTATTAAGAAATAAATACAGATAAATTCTCCTTTAATGTATGGGATTGTAAACCAAAAATATGCAGTGTACAGCAAATCCACTTTTCTTTGCAAATGGTCCCTGGATGGTCTTTCTGCCTCTGTAGATAGTACTAGCAAGCACTTAAGGTGATTACATTATGTGAGTTCAGTCACATCCATGTTTGTTTGTTGTTTTGTGCCTGTTAGTAAATAGTCTATTGAGCCTCAGAGACATCATTCCATTTGCCAGCTTTTGTTCCTCCTTGTTGTGACTCCTTCCCACCATTCCTGTATTCTTGTCCAAAATGCAGTTGTTTAGAGGTTGCTCTGAGCACTTCTCTATCTCACTGCTCATGGTTTAAACATCTTCAGTAGATTTGTAAGCTGGGTAGGCAAGGGTGCTGTTCCTTTCTTCTGTGAACTGAAGTTCCCCCATTGCAGATCATTGTGCAATCTGCATTTACATTGTGGGCTATTCTGAATGGTTTTCTCATTTTGTTTGTTAGGTTTGGTTTGGGTTTTTTTAAATATTTGACAGTATAGCATTAGTGGTACGGAGGAAACTGAAGATTTGCAAATCACTTGGTAATTGTATCCAAAGCTGCTGAAATCTTTTGAACTGTATGGAGCAGAAGCCTTATTTCCTCTTCAATCATTAGCATAATCTGTGTTAGTAATCCAAGATAAAGAGTTTAGCCAAAGGACTCTAAGGTATGATGCAAAATCTTATCAAGTAGAATTTTTTGAACATGTGTTATGGCATGGTGTAGTGAAACTTCTCATTAGTGTATTAGGATTTTCTTCAATAAATGTGCAAGTGTTTATATATGTGTGTGTCTGGGCGAGTTCAGTACTCTGAATTGTCCTAAGTATTAGAAGCTAATGTCACGCTTGCTTATTTAGATGTGGCAAACATTTTTTAGCCTGTTTTTCATAGGTATTTGCCTTCCAGGGTTCCAGGTTTGAAAATTGTGATCTTGTATAGTACATTTTTAATTTTAATATAAACAGTTGTCTTTCTTTTCAGTTGTTCTGATTGGCTCATAAGCATTTGTCGAAGAAAGAAAGACCTGAAGGCTCGCACAGTGTGGCTTGGGTGTCCTGAAAAGTGTGAAGAAAAGTACCCCAAAAATGCCATAAAAAATCAAAAGTACAACATCTTTACCTTTATACCTGGGGTAAGGCCACTAAACATTTTCTGGTGCTGGGCTGACTGTATGTTCTGTGGTGTTTTTTGACTATTCCACAAAAAGATACTTTTATTTGCTTGGGTTCTTCTTTTTCTTTCTATATTTGGCTTAGTGACTTCAATGGTAATTAACAGTTGAGAGTAAGGTTGCATTTTTATTAAATTGTTTGGTTGTCAAAGGGATATGTACTTAATTGCAGTTTGAGTGGTTGGAATTCAGTGAAGCTTCTGAAATTTTAGATGGGTTTCTTTGCACTTTTCTATTCAGCATTAAAAATTCGTAATCCTTTTTAAAAAACAAACACTTCTATGTGCAAAGGATTGATTTAATTTGAGAAGTAAATAGTTGAAAATTACAATTTAGTCTCACGGATCTTTTCTCATACTACTTGCCATTGAAAGTATAATAAATAATGAATGCTGACACAGACAACTCCTTAAAGGATAAAAACAACTAACATCTTCAATTTGTATCACATGCAGGCCTAGTTTAGTAGTTTTCAGAGTTGAATTTGTTATTGCAATCTTTTTGCAGATAATTTTGACCTTGGGTACAGCTCTTCAGCAAATACTTTTATTGTGGAGTGGAAATTTTTTGGTCACTTTTTTCCTAATAAACCATATTGCGCATTAATTTCAGTTTTTTGCTTGTACTATACACCATGTATATGAAGACAAAGGAGACATTACAGTTTTGTCTAGTTCATAGTTTTTTAAAGAAATGTGTTGCTATAATGAAATTTAGCAACAGAGAAGCAATTTTTGAAACTTTAAAATAGTTAAACCAGAAAATGTATCCTACTATGATATTATAAATTTTAGTATTACACTTTTACTGATGTTTTTACAAATACCATCCAAAAGTCTTGTGTCCCATAGCAAAAACTCAGTGTCTTGTACTTTTATTCAAAAGTACAAGATATGCTTTGTCTTAATTTTTTTAATTTAAGTGATCATGCTGATATATAAGAGTATTGATTCTATTCTTCTGGCTTCTTTAGTCCCATGACTGGCACGTGTTTTGTAATGCATTTCCTTATTAAAACAACAACAAAAAAAATTTAATGGCCTTATAATTAAGACTGATCTCTTGTCAGGAAAATAAAATGTTACTTATCACATGTGGATAAAATATTCTCATCATTATTGGACAAAGTCAATGTTTTCTTCCAAAGTTTAAATTATTAAATACACTGAAATTGGTTAAGGCACATATGCTTTCCTAAAGGTCACAAAATTCCTTAAGCATATAGTAAGCCATTGATTATTGCAACTAGAAATCTGCAGTGTAGATTACAAATCGTGAACCAGATTCACGTTCCTTGTAGGGATCAGCCATAGTTTGCAATTCCCTGTTGTGAGAGAATGTTTGTTCTTTTTCTGGTCTTTTAAAAATCTTGGTTTTACCCAATAGGTCAAGTCAGATTTTTAATTTGGTGCTAGTATTTGAAAACTCAATAGTAACTTCAAAATGAAGTGAGATCCTAAATGTAAAGCCCAGTAGTTGGTGAAAATGAAATGTTTTCAAATTTTAATTTTAGATATAAATTAAGACTTTTCATTTATTAGAATGCTGTGCAGCTGTCATTTTTAATGCTGCTTTACTAGAAGTAATTTGTAGGGAACATCACTGTATTGGTTCTAAACCCATAAATATAAGAAAGTCATAAATATTGATTCCAGTCATCTACTCTGGTTGAACTTTTCATCATTTGAAATTGTGTTCTCTTCTATGGTTTTTTTAAACATTGAGACTAGCAATGGGTAGCATTCAACAATTTCATATCCAAATACAAACTTAAAATAATGCTTAGATAAACAGAATTTTACTTGCTGGCTAAAAGAGCTGTAACATTTCCAAAATATCACCTAGTTTCTGAGCATTACATAAAATATATACCAGTCTGTTCAATTTCCATTTACAGTTTCATGTCTTGATACAGCTGTTTAGGAATTTTGCATGAGTTTCCATAAAACATATCTTTTGTGATAGGAGGGTTTTGAAGATGCCTCTCCTGAACTTCAAGGCAGTAATTTTATTAGTTTTGTGTAACTGGAGAGTTTTCAGTTTGCTTAACTGGACTGAAGCGCTTAGCTTAGTATTGAATGAACTGTCAGTGGTCTGCCAGGATTCAAAAGATTTGTAGGAAGATGCTTTTTAACTTCCATCTTCTCCTACAAGATCTGCACCTCCTAAAGTACTGTCTGGACTTTTCTTTGACCTGGTGTATCAAGTTTTTGCAAACAGTTAAACATACTAGCAGAAATGAATGTATGAACGTCAGTATCAACATAAGGTGCAGGTTCAGTCTGAAATACTTTCATTTTGGAAGGAGGCTCTGACCTTTCTGACAAGTTCTGATTTCACTTTTTTTACCTTTACAGTTTTATTGCTAAGTTGTGAAATATCATTCCATGCTGTGAAAAAAATATCTTATGCTTGAAGGCTGTTTAGGTAGTCTCTAGATGAACTGCAGCTTTGAGGTACCACTACCTGCCAGAAGGACACTGGGAACTTTCCTGAATATTTTTTCCTAGCACATAGGTTTTTACACAATTAAGTAATAATGTTGGACTGGTAAGAGGAATAAATATGAATCAAATAACTTTGATTTTTATGCAGAAGTCAGTGTGATATTAACTGAATCTTAAGATTAAAAGATGGACACAATCTCTAAATTTGGTTTTTTGATCTGTTTTGAATGTTATATCTTTGAAATAATTGTTTATTCATTTTCTTAAGTCTCAGTGTTCCAAGCTCAGTAACTGCTTCTCTTAATGCTGCTGGAGGTGCCATGTTACCCTGGCTTCCTGAAGAAATATGTGAATTCTTTGAAGATTCAAAATTCTATAAAATGAATGATGTTCTTAGCACTGTAATTGCAACCAAAGCAATCTTGAGAATATGTGCTTGTGGAAGTGGTGCTTTTAATTTCCAAACAAATCTCTGCATCTGTCATTGCTTTGGAGTATGGGACAATGTATTCTGTGATAAGTCTTCTGTGGCTTCACTTAAAAGTTGGATAAGTAGCTCTGATTTTTTGATAAAATCTTTGATTTTAGTAATAAATATATCTTAGTACTTACATTTAAATCTTTGCAGAGTGATCTTGATACATAGTCCAGTTTTCAAAATGCCCAAAATTTAGCAAATTGCTTTTTTTGGAGTGAAAAGGGGCAATAGTATCAATGGATTTTTCTCAACAAAAATAGCAGTATAATATTTAAGTAATGTAGTAGTGTGTGATGATATATAATGTATTGTGCTATATAAATACTGTAAGAATGCCATCTATAGTAGTATGACATACAGTGCTTTTATATCTCCTATCATGAAAAAGTGTAATTTATGTATATTATGAGTAAAAATTTTAAGACATTTATCTACTTTCTTTTTCATTTTAGGTTTTATATGAACAGTTCAAGTTTTTCTTGAATCTCTATTTTCTCGTCGTGTCCTGCTCACAATTTGTACCAGCACTGAAAATAGGCTACCTGTACACATACTGGGCTCCTCTGGTAATCAGAAAAATACTGTTAACTGGAAGTTTGGGGGTTTTAATGTCAATGAAACGTTCATGTCTATGTACGTGGCATAAACCTGCAACTGGTAAACTACAGTGGTCAAAGAACAGAAATAAAATGCTTATTTGAAAGCTGTCATTTTACAGCCTTCGTTTCCACTTGCCTACTGTGTCTCTGCCTCACAGGCAAGGCCATTTTTGTTAACCAGCTAGTGTCAGTGTGTAGTGCTCCATTCTGCCTGCTGGTCACTCAAGAGTTTAAAAAAACCAACCAGCAAAAAAAAGCTGTAGCTACTGGAGAAACTTACTGGGTAACATAGGTAATCTGTGTGCTGAATATCTTTCAATTTATTGTTATTTGGTGGCTATTTCATGTTTTCAGACTAGGTCAGAATTGTGAGCATAAATTTTTTGCATTCCTTCTGTATCAGTTTTGATCACAACCTCTTCTCACAAAAATTAAGATAAAATATTGTAGGCCTTGGATATATCAGGAGAAAATTGTGCCTTGAAAATCAGTTATTAATTAAACATGCTCGTCCTAACTGATCACCCTGCCAGTTGCACTGGCTTTCTTTTGATAGGTCTTTTTATTATTGAGCTCTCTGCAGTATTGTTTTGGGAAACTGTTCAAACCACTTGCTTCTGACTCAGGTTTCCTATGGTTTGAAGTCTGAATTCTCTTCAGAGGAGACTCTCGGTAGTCTGCCAACTGTATTGCCATGACTTGGAATTATTTTCTTATTTGTAACCAGATCATTATGTTTTCTTTCATCTTCTTCCCAGTCCCTCCACACTAGGTTTAAAGGCAGGAAGAGCAAATGCTTTGTTTTAAACTTCTTTTAAAAAGTTGGTATTTTTCAGTAGCATTTATTCTCAGTAGTATTCAGGAAGAGCTGTAACATGCTGACTGCTTGAGTAAAGGTTGTTCTTAACAAGTTAATAGAGTAAATATTCTGGATTGACTTTGTTGTTTTAATTGTTGTAACATGTGTCCTTTTAACTATGGATAAATGGAGAGACCATCCTGGGTGTTCTTCCCACCTCTCTTCCCAGACTTTTGCTTCTGCTGCAAAAAACCACTTTCAAGATAGAAAGCTTGTTCAACAGTGGGATTTTAAATGGATATTTACAAAGTCTTTGTCAGTGATGCAGTAAGAAAAGACAGAAGTCAGCCTTGTCTGGAAGTTGCTCTGTTCACCATGATGTGCTGTGTGCAGCACTGTACATTAGTGGGATAATAAGGAAAGACAAACAGTAAACCCTTAGCATCTCAGCCCATTTCTGTCCTGCTCAAAGAAGAGAGAAAATACTGTATTTTCTGAACACCAAATGCTGTATTTTGCGATCTTCTCTGTATAAATAGTTTGTCTTATTCAAAGGTATTTTGAATTATGCAACCGAGTTTTCATATACAGCTTGAAAGTACCAATATCTCGATATTTTTTTTTTTTGCTAAACTCACTTGATTGTACTTTAATAGTTTTTCTACTAATAATCAACCTCCAGGTAAAAGGCAGCAATTGAATGTTGAGCGAAGCTAAGCATCTATGAGAAAAATACAAAATATTTAAGTCTGCTCTCGCTGCTTAACAGATAAGTTTAGGTCTTTTTGAAGGGCATGTTACTACTGATAAATCTTCAGTATTAATTGAAGGAGTAACTATGACTTGTATTTTCTCTCAAAATTTTAAAGGAAAATTGTGTGCCCTGATACTTAAAACCAAATTACTAGAAGCTGACTATTGCTAGAACTTTTTAGGGTTTTTTTGATGGTGTATGTAAATTTTCTGGGTTGTTTTATTAGGATTTTTTTGCCTTTGGTTTATTTCAACAGTTTTTTTACGACACAGATATGTACAGATAAAGCCCCAAAGTTCTTAAAGCAGGACTATTTTGTTAATTTATTTTCAATTACTCTGGGGAATGGACTTCTCATTTCCACTGCAGCATACAAAGGTTTAAAAGCATACAGATTTGATTGTAGGCAGTACACTAAAGATACTTACTTGCTTACAGTTAAAGAAAGATAACAAGTTTCTTTGTTAAACTGACCTTATCAGTTTTAGCTCTTCTTTGGAACAATATCAACTTCCTTTGAGCAAATGAGTAAAAAGAGAAGTGTCTTTATTAAATTGTTCCTCATAGTCATGGTCAGCTGTACTCAGCTCCTCAGCAAGGGGCTGCTAGAGGAAGTTCTTGCAAGTAACACCTTGCATTCTGTGTTTTGATTAGTGTCTAATAACAAGGTGTGTGCAAATGAGAGCTACTTTGAAGGTGCTTCAGGAGTACCCTTTTTTGCTGCTTAAATATCTATTTTACCAAAGCATATGAAAATGCTGCTTTCAGAAAGGGAGAAAATCTGATTTTTCATTCAATTATACCCGAAGGAGTAAAAAGAGACTGCTTTTTGCATATGCCATTTTTTGTTCTGTGTAATTCCAGTATAATTGTAGCCAATGTAAACTTGAACAAACAAGTAGTGCTTAACTCTAACGTCACAGCTGAATAAGCCTTGGAACTTTGGTCTGGAACTGCAAAACAGCCCTAAAATCCATAGAAGGATTTTAGTCAACACTCTTAGGAAAGCTCCACGCCTTCACTCCTTTTATATTGCTGGGATGCTAGGGGAAGTTTGGCAAATTATGGACTTCGGCAAGAGAAGTCTAATGGCATAAATTTTCTTCTATAAAGTAATGGTGGTTGTCTGAAGCTAGATAGATAATATAAAATCTTATTTGCTGGTGGATTTGTTAATATTTGAATTTTGTATCAATCTCATAATAATGAAAGACCCTTTTATGGTGAAAATTTTATTTCTCTTTCACTGCTGGAGAAAAACACAAGTGCTAAGTCGAAGCCAGAGGATTTGATCTGAGGAGGTTTAGAGAGGCAGAGAGGAAATTTATGTGCTTATCCCTGAATTGTTCTGTGTTTTTTAGCTTACCACCCTTCAGATGGCCAGATACCATCACAGCTGAATGAAGCACTCTGTGTGCTTCCAGTAGAAGCTGCAGTGGCATTGTCCTGTGAAATGAGCAGCCAAAGCGTTTAGGCACTTAGTTTTTCAGGACAAATGCCCATTTTCTTTGCCCGTATTTGTGATATGTTGCTAAACAACTACATTTAAGATGCAAAATTATTAAACTAGCCATCCATTTATCTTTTTCTGTGTATTAGGAAAAAGGCAATTTTTCAACATGAGAAATGGAGGCTTTTTAAATGTTTTTGGTAAAGCCCCAAAGTTTGTGGACAATAAGGAGATAACACTTATTGAAACTATAAAGGCTGTCTTTAAGTAATCCAAAGCATCGTTTTTTTTTGCATTTCTAAATGCTGTTTAAATTATGTATATTTGGACAGGTAGTTACTCTATTTAGATTGGTACAATGTGCAAGTGTGATTTTGTTTTTCCTGGACTAAACAAAGACACTATTTTAACTTACTAAAGAAAAGACTTAAATCCAAATTTAAAAAATAAAATGTTCTAAGCACATGTTCTTACTTTATGTAGTGTTCCTACTTGTCTGTTTCTATTCTAGCACTGAGAGTTCTGAACTGCATAATTGTATCTTTAACAGGGATTTGTTTTGACGGTCACAGTGGTACGGGAAGCTGTTGACGAATTTCGACGTTACAAGAGAGACAAAGAAATGAACTCACAGTTGTATAGCAAGCTGACAGTACGAGGTTAGCGACCATTTGTATAAATCATTAAAATATTTCATCTTTTTCTTATAGATACATTTGCAGGCTTTCAGTTCAAAGAAATAACTAATAGTTTCAAGCTGTAATACTCAGAATAAAACTTATATTCAATTAAATAAAGGATGTGATTTCCGTTAGACAAATATGGTTGTTAAGTTTGGCCTGTTTAAGAATTGTAAAAAAATATTTGGTTGTTTGTCAAAGAAAGATGTATGTATATAATTGTATATTTTTTTTAACAATTCTTTAGTACCCTTACTTCAAAGTGCTGTTTACCTCTGAAATTGATGCTGAACAGTAACTCAACAACATTGTCAACTATGTATCTGTCTCAGATTGAAGACCGGTATCTGCTGGGAAAGGCAGAACCCTCCCTCAGAAACCCTCCCCTCTCTCTGAATTACTGAAATTAAGCGGCCTTCAGGCAAGATATGGGGAGGAATAACAGTCCTTTACTAATGAGTATAACAAGATACAAATGAACAATAACTACGGTATTAACAACAACAACTACAAAGGAAAAGAAAAGGCCGGCAAGAGGGATGGGGGAGGCCTTGCTTCATGAACCCCATAGGCAGTCTGTAGTTGTAGATGGTTCTAACACGTCCTCTGAGGAGAAGGGAAGAACTCCGAGATGGAATGCAGGAGTTCTGGTGCAGGGATGGATTAGATGGGTTACTGTTCTTCCCACAGTCTCAGCGGGGCGAGCAGAAGCAGCAGCAGCAGGAAAAAAAAGAAGTTCCTGGGTTATGGCAAACTCCTTTTTCTTTTCCAAGCGACCACAGCTCTGAGTGTGTCTTCTCCGGTCAAAGAACCAGCGCGGGGATGATTTTTTCTTTGCCTCCCTCTTCCCCCTTCCCGCCCGGCAAGTCTTTTTCTTGCAAATACACTTAGGTTGTGGCTGTGTTTTCAAAGGCTATTAAGGAATGTAACAAAGTTGAAAACATACATTTAGAACTGTGCAAATTTAAGAAAACATCAGTAACCAGTAATTATTATACAAGAGAAAAAAGTATGAAAGCTAGTATGTTTCTTTTGGACCTACAGTGATTTCAATTTTTTTTGGTTGTTAGAATTTCAGCTTTTCAAGAACAGGTTCTCCCTCTGCTTTGAATAGCCAGTGCATTAAGAAACCACACTATATCTGTATCTAGAGGTACAACATTAGGTTTTTATTGCTTGTAACATTTCAAACCTATTGATGACTATTCCTGGTATTAAGATCATTTGGAACAGATAAGTTTTTTAAAAATTATATAAATTTTATCTGATTAGGGAAACACTAATAACAACGGAAACAGAAACAGTACTTGAAATTTTAATGTAAGAACAAATTTAAAATAGATGCCAGATAAGAGGAAAAATCAAGGGGCCTGTTATTCCACATTTTCACAGCTTTGAGGAGATTGGATAAGGAAGAATCTTACCCAAGAGTAGACAGGACACATAAGAGAGAAGCTAGGAAGCTTTTTTGTGGAGTTTTACAGTTGGTGGTTAAAGACTAACCTTGCTTCACTATGTAAGATGGAGTTTGAAAGAACAGCATCTACTCTGAAAGATCAGCATCCTCACCGTGGACTCACTGGAATTTAAAGTTTTCCCCCACTGCCTGCCTGTTCTGTTCTCCTCCAACTCCCCATTATGTTATGTGTAGTCTAATGATGCTGAGAGTTTGGGCTAATAGATACCAGGAAGACCTTTCATATGGTCTGTATTGCCATCAGTCAAGAGTTTTGTTTTTATGGGGTAGAGGCAACCACTATTACTAACTCCACAAACAGTACTTCAGACAGTATTACGACTACCATAGGTAAACTATAAGAGCAACTTACAAACAATTTGAAAATGCTGTTTTCAGAAGTATCTGTTCTTTCAAGAGGGCAGTCAGATGATAGAGACACTTTTTAATAAAAAGAAGCATAGTTTATATCCAGAATTTGTTTACTTCATTTCCTAATTTTTTGTGTGAAGTACTTGTTAGCGCATATGAGATATTTATTAGTTTTTCAAATCATTGCAGTTCATTTAAACTGGCTTTATCTCGGGAGTATAATGACTTACTACAGACACATTTCAGTGTTCCTGTTCTGCGTAATTTTATACATTGCTTTAGGCGAAAGCCTTGTGCCTTGGTGGACTATAAAGTCTGGATGTGCAGCCGCTTCTGACAGCTTTGGGCTTTTTATTGGTAATTACACAGATGGTGAAGTGTGTATTGCTGCGGAGATGTTTTTAGAGAAAAAATAGTTTGCAAAAATAATTTATGCAGTGAGTAACATCCAGTGTCTTTTTTTTCTAAATGCATCTTCACCTTCACTAAGATGTAGTATTGTATTATTTTAACGTTCTCTGAAATGGTATCTAATGAGTCTCATTTTTGCTAGCCTAAAAGAAAGTGTTATATGGTGACTTTCCAGGATTTTAAGTAATTTTTTAAATTGCTGCCACATTTTACTGTTTAGTATTTAATGTAATGTCTTGCCATTCAAATTTATTGTGGAATTGTCCTGTATGGATGTAAGACCTTTTCCTTATCTCTGAGGATGTATGGGATGATCTGACAAGACATGGTTGTTTCTAATAAAGAGAGCATTCTGTTCTGTTATACTAAGCCACCTAGAAAACAGTGTGATAAGGAAACTTTTCAATTCATTAAGCAAAATTCCTGGAGTGGCTAAATTAAGTACAAACAGAGGTGCAGTGTGGGTTCCTTTTGGTGTACTTGGCACCAAAAATCTTTGCTTTATGGCTGCCCTACATCATGTTGAGCATGAACATTCTACCTTCTCTTGGCCTCTCAGACTTAGTGTCTTTTGGTCTTAACTGTAGATGCAGTTACGACCTGACTGGAGAAAATCTGACTGTTTAAGCTGATAAAATTGCCAGTAGTTGCATTTGGTTGGTGCCTCTGAATAGTTTTGCTCGTACATGGCTGTACAGGTGGTGTAGATCTGAGACTTGACATAGCTCGTACTAGAATTTTTATTACAGCTATAATCAAGTGATTGACAAATTGATGAAAATTGTTAGCTGAAGAATGGGAAACAATATAGGAAATGCTATCCTTTTGGTAAAGCAAACAGAAAGCAAAGTAACATTACAGTGTTTCTTCTGGTATATACTATTCACTTCTAGCCAAAACTTCAGAATTTTTAAGGAGAACTCACAGGCTTGTGCAGGTAAGCAGATGAAGTATGTTGAATTTATGTCAGACTTTTCTTTTAGTGGTTGAGCTTTAGAATTAGTTATTTTAAATAAAAAAAAATAAAAGCTTTTGATACCTATGGAAATTAAATTATTGTATGTATCTCAAAATTCTTGTAGAGAATAGCTGATGTTCTTGCTACAGGTTTTTCTACCTTCTGCAGTCTTCTGCTACTTCTTCTCCCCTCACAAATCTATCTATTGAAGATAGCATCTGTCTTATATTTGAGAGCAGAGGACAGAAAGTGCTTCTGGCAACTGAAAAATGGAGCTAGTGTAAAAGGTCACTATCAGTAGCAAAATCTGACTCTCAAAAGTAACTTTGCAGACAGGCCAAACAAAAAATGTGATTTTCCTGACGCTGCACATTTTAGAAGTGCTATTTTAGCTGTATATCCAGGAGTATATCTATTATTGACCGAATTAAACATAAAGCAACTTCTGATTTTGCATTAAATTTTAAAGAGCAAGTACTCAAAATAATTAATCATAATATGACTCTTACTGCCTTTTACTAAATGTAAATGTAAGTATAAAGAATTTTGGTCTCTCTTTGTTGAGATTTGTAATGAGAAGGTCTTATGGATTTGCATCCTACCCTAGTTTTTTGCTATACTTAGTGTAACTGAGATATGACTGTGCATTGACAAATCTACTCAATAGTATTTTTGAATAAACTTCGAACTTTTTGCTGCTCATTCTGTGCTTTTGTGTGTCTTCTGTTCTAATTCATTCCACCTGTCATTTAGAACTCTGCCACCTTACCATGTTTTGACATCCTTGCCGTCTTATTCCTGCTGCTTGGAATCATGGTAGTATTTCTGTTGAGGGAAGATCATAATTACAGGGGGTGTGTTTCAGCTCAGCAGGCTACTCAAATAGGTGTGTGTGTTTATTTCCTCACACACATCTTGAGTTTTGGTTATTTTT
Source organism: Bombycilla garrulus (assembly GCA_013400315.1). Classification (NCBI taxonomy): domain Eukaryota; kingdom Metazoa; phylum Chordata; class Aves; order Passeriformes; family Bombycillidae; genus Bombycilla; species Bombycilla garrulus. The sequence goes on along the minus strand of VXBU01012739.1, from coordinate 18,357 downwards.
AACTCAGGGAAGCAACTTCATTTTGGAGTTGTAGGCCTGGGACTAGAACTTCTAAATTCTAATGAGATCAACAATAACATATTTTGGGCAATAGCTTAACCTCTCTGTTCAGTTTTTCAGTCCATCAAATAAGAATGTTAAAACTTAACAGTCTTACAAATATTAATACCCTACAGAATGTATGGAAAGTAAATTGGAAAATGTGCTGTGTATAGTTTTGAGTGAGTTGTTCACAGCAGTTACTGAATGGGCAGCTTTAGAGAAGGAAAAACTTCTGTTTCAGTTTTTGATCTTTTACTTTCCTATAATTAAATCTTCAGGCATTTTTTTGGCTTCAGAGAATTACGTATTTTCTACTGTAATTGCCAACATTATCAGACAGTGCCAATTACATCAGGAACTTTAGCGGTCAAGCCAAGTTACCTGTTAGTAACTGGGCTGTGAATAACAACTCGTGTGCACGACTACTCCATGACTATGAACAGTGCAATTCTTGTCAGACAGAGAAGTGCTGTAGTAGATGTGAAAAATTCCTCTTTCCAATTTTACAACTCTCTTACAGATACTGTAGATCAAACTTGAGCATCTCCCATGTGTATATTTTTCTCTAATACTTCTACAGTAGCCAACTGATTACAAAACTGGATTTTTTTTTAAACCACTGGGTTATTTATTCAAATCGGTGAAATGTATTTATCAGTGTGTTCAGCAGTTTTGTATAAATTGTAATATGTTCACTTAACAGTAGCATTTATAAATAACACTTGCATTCTGGGATTTATATTCTTGTTATTATTTATTAATGTTGATTAAATTTCTTCTTTTTTTTTTTAAGGTAAAGTGCAAGTTAAGAGTTCAGACATACAAGTTGGAGACCTCATCATAGTGGAAAAGGTTGATACTTTTAAAATATATTTTAGACACTAAAGATTATTAACATGCTAATTATCTTCTGAAGAAAAGTGTATCAAGGTACTTATCTGTGAAGTCCTAACTAGCTAGTATTTTATTCAAGTCCTGTTTGAGAATCTCCAAGGAAGTCTATTATAGAATTAATTATATTTTAATTGAATGTATATATTTATATTTTATGAATAGGTTTATGCTTAAATCAATCTTGTGAAGGGAATACTACTATAGAATTACATTTCCTGGCATGTGCTGTAGTGAATATTTTAAGATGTCTNGAAAGCTTTCCAGTTTGTTTGCAGATGGTGAGTGAGAGCTGTGAATTCTTTGCTCTATCTTAACATTGTAATAAAGATTGTTGCTTATTTCACTTGCCTTTCTGGGCTACTAAGAAATTATTGTGATCTTAGACATCAGCTTAAGTTTGTTGTTAGAGGCAACTATTTTTGCTTAAATTAATTCTGGAAAGATAGCTCACTTTCTGGGTGCCTGCAACTAATTCCCATCACACTTTGTATTAGACAGCTGACCCATTGAGATGCTGTAAGGAGGCACCTCAAATTAAAGCTTCTTTCTGCTTCTGCTTGGTTTGAAAAACTTCTGTTTTCTTCCTTTCTATTTCTTCTGTAGTTCAAAGAAAAAAAACAATACACCCAAATCTCATTTGACTTCCTACTTTCAGCTTAATAGATATATTTTTTCATGTAGTTGGCACCATTTCTTGCATTTTTTCTCTGTTCTTTTTTGTCCGCTCTGTGTACCTTATAACTTTATTGGCCAGTCTGAGCAGCAGGTACTAGGCTGTACAAGGTAGTCGCTGTTATGTCTGGTCTTTACATCTGTTTTGCTTTATACCTTGTTACCTTAGAGTGCAGGTGGAATTGCCTTGCACATGGTTGCTTCTGCCTAATCCAGAATTTCTAGGAGACTGAGATATTTGCTTTGATTTTTATTAGGGAATTTTTGGCCCTTCTTGAACTGTAAACCTGGATTTAATTATTATAGAGTGTTGGGAAGACTCTGGCTACTTAGGTAATCTGCCTTCTCTGAAATTTACTGTGATCCATCTGTCTGTTGGATTTTACTAGAACTTGGAAAACTGGAGTTACTTTGGGGGTTATTCTGTCATGCATGAATTTGGTCATTAGCATCTATTTGAACAGTATTTGCAGTAGCTTAAAACTCATATATTATGAGTACCTGAAGTTTCTAATGGAAAAAAAGTTATGTTTAAGGATTTAGAGAAATAATGAGTAGTGTGCTTTTTGATGAAGATTTTAGTCAGGTATGTATAGTAAGATGCATATAATGGTTTAAATGTAGTATTTCGTCTTCAAGCTCCTTACTCCCCCTGCAGAGCTGCCTTTTTCTTTTTGACTTAGCTGGGGGTGCTTTCAGACTAATGAAATTAAATGTTTTCTGGTTCTGTTGAGGAGTGTATTTTGTGGGAGCAAGCAGTTTTCAATTTCAGAGTATGACTCTTAAGCCAAAGAACCACTCAGGAGTGAAATGTTCAATTGCTCACTCTAATGGCAGAGAAACAAGTTAACATTGTATTTGACTGGTAGATGCATCAACAGCATTTCTGCAGTGAAATTAATGACTCAGTTGAGCTGGAGATCCATATGTTAACTAGTGACTGCATCACAAATACTAGCAACTTAAATGAAAGGCTTTTCTAGATTTGAAATTTTAATATCTTGTGATTGTCTTTTTTTTTAAATAGTCCTAATTAATTTCCAAGTATTTCTTCAGTGACTGTACTATGCTTAAAATAGTTTAGCTTCAAGTAATACATCTACATTTTCAACTGAAAAGTTCATATTGCACTATTACTAGGCAGGATGAAGCCTGAACAGATGAAAATATTGCCTAATTTTAAAAGCTGGGTGACTTTCATAGCTGTTAGCTGAAAAAATGGTCCCCTGCCTTGAACAGTCATGATACTTCTGGATGTTCTCCTTGACTTGTGTTAAGATGCATTTTTAGTTTCCAGTGAAAGCACAGATGTGGTTAGTGTTCCTAAATAAGACAATAGAAGGGATGAGTTGTTGAGTTCAGATATTATTTGGACACTGTACCTTATTGACTGTTTGGAATACATTTTGGAGATGTGAGGAGGGCCTAAAACTCAATAACACAGTTAATAATAATAACGGCACATTTTTGGGATGACATTTTAAATCACAATATTGATTTAAAGCATGAGAACAGTAATGCTTTTTCTTAAAACCTTGAGAGCTTTTCTTGGAGCTGTAAAGGTACACAATTTTTTTCTTAATCTTGAGTGTAAAGTGATCCAGTATTTGCAAGGATTGCAGTTAACACTAGCATGTGGTATCTCACAGTGTGCAGATCCAAGAAGACAACTGGGAAGTTCTTCCTCTGTTTATAACTCAGAAGCAAGTGGGAGTATTTTAGCTAATGATAAAAGTAAATGGTTAATTGCATGAATGGAGAAGTAAGGACAGTAAATGTAAAATTCCAAGAGCCTGTAGCTATGCACAGTTGACGGGAATTGGAAGACTGACTAGGGAATAGGAAAAGTTTATGTAAATAACAATTTCATGATAATAACATGAGAAAAATGTAAACATAATTTGAAAGCTATGAGAAGAGGGGTTTTTTTTTGAGCAAATATTGTAGTCTGTGTTGCAGGAAAGTATAGATGTCTTTATGGGTTTTCTTGTTTACCAGCCTGGTGGATATTCCTGGATGGCATAGAGTTACTCATGGGAACCCTGGAGCTGGGGAAGCACGTGCCTTGTATTCACCATTGTCTGGCTGTAGCTAGATCTGTAGGACTGAATCTAGAAATCTGCAAACACTGAGATAAATGTAAGCCCTCCTTTTCTGGAGATCTAATTCTGCTCAGATTTAAGAAAAACAATGTATTCAAGTAATTTTCATTACTTATGTATTCATATTTCAGTATATGTTAATAAGCATTTCTGGTATCATCTCCATGGTAATTGAGGTTATGTAGTTTTTTCATGGGTTTCTGAATGCTTGAAGTTGTATATGTTGTCATTGTAACTTGTTCTGCTTTGATAAATACAACATGAGAGGGCTAACGTGATTGACATGCTGCTGTTTGACTGTGACAACATACAACAGAATTTAATTTTCTCTATAATGAGATGCTAAAGATTTTTGTAGCATACTTGCCAATCTGTTTCTGTGTCACTCTTATAGTGACTAGGTATGTATCTGCAGGGCTATCTTTGCTCTCCAGAGTCAGCAATACTAGTGACAATGTTTTTGGTACTGAGTACTCCTGCATTGTCTCTCTGCCCACTTCCAAATTATGAAAAAAGCAAGATGTCAATTCTAAATACTTTAAAGACAAGTCAGTCTCTAACCTTCCCTACAAGGTAGGATACATTCAGGTACATTTATGCAGAAAATGTTTCATTATTTTACAGGAAAGAAAAATGAGCAAGAGAGAACACAAGGCAAAATCAATATGTATTCTTTGTATTAAAATGAGAAAATATTCACATGGCTAATTTGATCACTGTCTATAACTTTCTTACTGGGGGGCAGAGGGGGAGGAGTTGTTGATGCCCCTCTGGTGGTCAGCGACAGGACATGAGGAAATGGAATCTTAGTGGTGTGCAGTGACAGTACAAGAAATAATGGCTTCAAGTTGAAAAAGGGCAGATAAAGATTAGACAGTAGTCAGAAATTCTTCACTGTGACGGTGGTGAGACACTGGAACAGGTTGCCCAGAGAAGCTGTGGATTCCCTGTCGCTAGAAGTGTTAAAGGTTAGGCAGGATGGGGCTTTGAGCAACCTGGTCTAGTGAAAGGTATTCCTGCCCACAGCAAAGATATTTAAGGTCCCTTCCAATCCAAACCATTCTATGATTATATGAACTAAGCTGTGTTAGAAGAAGGTCTGGGAAAAGGCTTGTCACTGAGAGGCTGGACATCACTGGAACAGGATTCTCAGAAAAATGGTCATGGCATCAAACCTGTTTGAGTTCAGGGACTGTCTGGATGTTGCTCTTAGTCAAATGGTTTAGTCATAGATAGTCCTTAAAGCAGTAAGGAGTTGAACTCTGTGATCCTTACAGGTCCCTTCCAACTGCAGATATGCTGTGATTCTGCCCAGTTTTGTCAGGCATAAAGTATCTGAATTTTGGATACTCTGTGCCAGGCGAATGTTTCAACTGTACAATGTGAAATGTATCCTCCAGGGAAGTTGACAGTGACTTGTAGGTACCTCCCTCATATTACCAGAGCTTCTATTTCTAATTCAGTATTAGATCATTTGACTGTTATTTTTGCAAGATTTTTGGATGTTGGTGAAATATTTTAGCTTATTTACAAGTAACTCGAAGTTTGTAGGCATGAAGTCGGTAACCTGAAACTTGTGTAATGGATTTATGCCAGAGCTGGCAGGGGGAACTGCAAAAAGATATAGCTAATCTATATTAAGAGTGAATGTCTGTTTAATTGTTATTGTCGTTTAAGGACAGAATTATTTAATTTTGAAGTTGCCTTTTCCTTTTTCTCTTTTTCCCTTCTAATAGGTGCAAAATAATATATTCAGGGTTAATATTTTTTCTGCATTTTTTTCCAAATTTGAATGAGGTATTCCTAGTTCAGTCTGGGCTCATGGTGTATAATAAATTTCAATACACCCCCAGTTATTAGCTCTGATAAGTCAAGATTAAAAAAAATGCTGTACTAGTTACAGCTCTTCAAGCTCTTCTTTGTAAAAGCATAAAGAGTTAAAATGGAAAATGCTGGAAATCAAGAAATATTAATGGATAAAAATGCATCATTTTAAGTTATGCAGAGGATTTTTTGTTACCAGTGTAGAATTTTCAGGTATACTAAAACATGAGTCTATTTCTTAGTGTTTCCCTACTTCCTCATTTTTCAAGCTTTATCTTTGCTTACGATAGTAGCCCTCTCTGGAGCCCTTTATGGCTCCTCTTTACTAAACTTCTCTCTTGGTTTTGAAAGACAGGTGCCTGCCAAGGAAGGCAGGAGCTTCTCTTGGAATAAAAAATGTAAACCCCCTCCCTAGAAATTATTAAAAGGGGCTCTCAGGCAAAAATTATGAGGATAGGAATAACAGTTCTTTGATACGTATAAATAAAATAAAGTAAAACAAAACAAAACCTACAGACTTGTTACAACTTAATAGGAAAATTAGAAAATGTAGTATTAAACAAAAACCAAAACCTGACAGTTAGAATACAACCTGACACCCTGTCAGTCAGGGTGTTGGTAGCAGTCCAGTTTGAATGGTGGCTCCAGTAGTGTTCCTGGAGTGACAGATGGTTCTGCTGAAGCAGAGATCCTGTAGAAGGGTGGAGTTTTCCTCCAATGGTCCAGTGGTGATGTTGAAGGGTCTGGTCCTTCCTCTGGGAATCCAGTGGGAGAGAAGGCTGCTCCTCTGGGAATCCAGTAGAAGGCAGATGGCTGTTCTGTCACAGTGCCCAGATTATATCCCGGTGGGAATGCTTGGCTCCTCCCCCTGGGCAGAGCATCTCACGATGGGCTGATGTCATTCTATGAGTCATGGGGTGGGTCCTTAATGGCCCATTAAACAGGAATGTCTCCCGGAAGGAGTTATCTGTGACTCATGGGGCAAGGCATTGATGGCCCATTAACAGGAGATAGTCCAGGGGAGGAGGCAAGGAAAACACTGCCCCTCCTGGTTTCAACAGTTCATGAAGATGGAGGTAGAATACAGACCTTTTGGAATATTTTACATTGTAACCTAGGACAACTTCCCATAGAGATTACAGTTGCAATTGCATCCAGTCCCGTTTATAAACTGGTGTTGCTGTGAGTATGTTACAAGGAGTGGTGAGAAGTATGGGATTCCCAGAGATTCTGAGAGTTTACTTCATCTCATTTTGGAAACTAAGCCCAAATAACATGTAGTCTGGCAGTTGACTCTGGCAGATCTCTTAAGATCCCACTATTTCAAATGGCAGTGTTGTGGTCACACGCTGATCTTGGGAAGGTTTCTTTGGATTAATGGATAACTTTTCTTTTTCTCTTTCCAGTCCTGTGTCTTGCAGATTTTAATATTTTGGTTATGTTTGCTTTCTCTGGTGTTTCATTCCTAAGCTCTGCACTGACCATGTGTAACTGGTGCCTTGGGATAAAATGGAGAGAGAGCTGAGAATTTGGGTAGTCATGTAGCAGATACCATGTGTGTGGGTGGCTGGTATTGTTCATTTTGTTTAATCTGTGAAAGCTTAGATTGGCTTCTCTGTGGTCAACAAATAATTGAAAACTTGATGCACACAGTTCTGTCCTGGCAAGGGAGATGGCAGAGCAGGTACATCTGTCTGTGCGTATTATTCTGTGTCTTAGATAGTGAGGAAGAAATTCTGTTCATTTTACATATGTGGAATACAAAAATGCTGTTCCCTAATTTGCTAGTTCCCCTGTGTGTCTTGGAAGAGAGAAGAATACACAGCATTTGCAGTTTGAGTGCCAAGAGAGATACTTTAAGTTTACCTTTTTTTTTCATTACGTGTGCTAACTGAATGTCAGAGTTTTGCTCAGTGAAACTGTGTTTTAAGATATTTTGATTACATATTTAAGATTTGATTTAAGATATTTTGATTACATATTTATATACTTGAAGTACTGTTTTCAGTCAAGAAAATATTAATGCGTTTCTTCAGGTATTTATGATTCACTTTCAAAGAACATCTGAAAGGATTAGATGTTGTTTGCTTATGGTATAGTTTTTTGAAAATATCGATTTCTGAATTGCAAATGCTGAATGTGAAGTACTGTGAGAAATCCTATTTTAATTGAGTTTCAATCCAAGTGTGACCTTTTGGTGATAGATCTTACTGGACTTTTGATTGGAATTCACTTTTTTTCCTAATTACAAAAAGTATACCTTTTTTTTTTTCTTCTTTCAGAATCAACGAATCCCATCTGACATGGTGTTTCTTAGAACCTCAGAAAAAACAGGTACGATTTGACAATTCACATAGGTTACATGATGGGTTGGTGGTTGTGGTAAAATTTTAATTGTGGCCAATTTGAACTGGTTAAGTAGATTGATGGAGCTCGACCTTCATCAGATTAATGGGAGAGAGTCCATACGTGACAAAAATGCATTATGCTTGGACTGTAAACCAGGAGTAATCTTACTGTGAAGTTGAGACATCTGTAGATATGTTTCTCTACCTGGATGGTTTCTCTAAACTGTTTTAGCAAAAGGTTTAAATATTAAAAATGCTAAAAATATATAGCAAATATATTTATAAGACTGTACTTGATTAGTATGATTTGACATTATTTTAAATTATTCCCAACTGATCATTGTCTTGCTGCATACATTTAAATGCCATCTGATTGTACTTCAGTTATTAAATTGAAAAGAATTCAAATCTAAACCTACTAATATGTTTTTAAAATAACTATTTTTGGAAAAAAATGTTACAATTATCTGAACTGAAGTAACTTTTTGTTTGTTTTTTTTTTTACTTCAAAATAATACTGCCTTTTTCGTCAGTCAAAAAAAAAAGCCAAAAAAACCAGGAATTTTTTTGCATGAGAGAAAGAAAAGTGCTGCTGTTTAGCTCTGTTTCTCTTTACATAGTGATAGGGGAGTACTCTTAATCTTTGATAAACAAATATCTCCTTTATAGGAGCCCTGTAAATTATAGCTATTTTGTAAAGTTCAGAAATTACTACTGGATGCCCCTGTGTATAACTCAAAATGAGTTTTCCTCCTTAATATTACCATTTCTCTTCGGATCCTGAAGAACTGTCTGGTATTTGTCAGACAACACTAAATTTTACAAAGCTAATAGCTGTGATATTGGTAAACCCTATATTAGTGTCACACAGTATTTCACTGTGGCACTAGAGTTCTATCATATATTTCAGATAAAAGCCTAAATTTGTAGAGATCATTTGAAAAAGAAGACAAAAATATTTCTGATAGCCTACAGAACTCTAGTAGAGCTATATATTTGCTAAAAAAAATAATTAATGTATAGTTACTGTGTCTTGTTAATGCTGATTACATGCAGTGATCATCTATAACTGGCCTAGAGTGACAAAGTCTTCTAGTGGTCTTAAATAAACTGCATTTTTGTTAAGCACCCTCAGGACACAGAGGCTTTTCTTTTTATTCTCTCTCAGAACTACAATCTGTTAAAAAGCCTAATCTTCAATTAACAAGCAACAGGTTAACTAGTTTTATTGGTGTTGCACTTCTTTAAAAACAAAACAAGAAAACAAAACCACGCAAAAATAATTTCCTAAACTTCAGCATATGGCAGTAATTGTTTTTTGACTAAAGAGTGAATACTTAACATCTTACTTGTAATTGTTTCTTCCTGATGTTGCAGTTTTGACTGATTTATGCTCTAATTTATAGTTGAAACTTTTAAGTACTTTGTGAAATAGTTTTTGTATGGTTTTATGTTTTATATGTAATTTTATCTTCTGTGTAATAAAGCAGTTTAACTATAGCTTCTTACTATAAATCTCTAAAGAGTAAAGTGGAAATTTTGAACTAATCTCAAAATCCAAACCTCCCTGTAAGCTTCTTTTGGGTAAAGTACAATTTTCTAGCTTCAATATTTACATTATATATTAACGTATTCTGCAGCACTACAATATCCTATATCATCCCTCAAAAAAAAAAAAAAAGGCAATTTGAGTTATAAATGGGCAGTTTACTAAGTTCATCCAGAAACTCACCCCCCCCAATGTAAATTTACAGTTTTCTAGGATACTTTTAACTCTATGTAGCAGAAGTTGCATTCTGGGGTATCAAGCTTATTTTGATAAAACTTATTTCTTATTAGGTATATTTTCCCTTTCTTTATCAAATGCACTGTCTTTTAGGTAGAATGATCTCTACAAAGGTCTGATATAATAACCTGATGTCAGTTGTGTGCCTGTATACAATTTCTAAGATTCCTGTGTTTATTAATCAGACTTTTACAGAAGCTATAGTCTAAAGGCTCATATTGGTGGGACTTTCTTTTGTATTCATGTGACATTCTGTAACATTCGTATCCATCTCCTTCATGGATGAAGGCAGCTCGATGGCTGTTCGAATTTTGAGTTAAGATTACTTCCCAGGGGAATGGAGCAGGTAGAAATCACTCCTCAAATGTGAATTCTTTGCTGCTGACTGGCTCCCTGTATAACAGAGGTTCCCAAAAGATATTCATTGACTTCCAAAATAAATAAAAATCATTTTAAAATATCAAGCATGAAAAACTTACGGAGTAATATATTAGAGTTCTATGTATTTGAAAAGATAGTGGGGGGATCATTTATGGCTGAATCTTAATTTTACTCATTATATATGGCAGAAGTGACAATAAGTGACAAGTGATTTGGATGATTTGTCCCATTTATCAGCCTTCCACTTAATGAAAGGAAATGTTCATGATGAGCTGGCTGCAAAAGATGGTTTAAAGGTTATTTTCATTTCCTCATAAGCAGGCAGTATGCCAAAAACAACTGACTACCTTAGTGTAAAGCCGTTATGCAAATGTAGGCAAGATGTCTTTTACACCAACACAAAGCTCCCTTGCTGAAATTAAAGTAGATCTTAAGTGGCCCATAACAAAACTTTCAGGATCATTTCTGATTTGTTTGGCATGTTTTCTGCATTTCATTTGTCTATATGCTGTCTCAATCAAAAATCAAAGGCTGGATAGGGATTCCAGAGATCATCATATAACTTTATGGTTGTCCACAGAAACTGCCAACTGAAGCATGTATTAATAACTTTATTATGGGAGTATCAAAGATACTGTGTGTGTAAAACACAAGAAAAATTTCATAGATAAACAAACTCTCTCCTTCTCTGAGCTATAATCCTTGCACTGCACATTGACTGTGCCTTGGTGAAGTGACTGGCTTATGATCCAGGTCAGCCATTCCTATGCTAACACATGCTCTGACATGAGCGGAGTCTGGTCGTTCCTGAAAACCTGGTGCATGTGTTTGGAAGACTTGGTGTTTCTGGAATATCTGTATTTTCCTTACTTTCAAATGTGAAAGTCTGAGAGGAATACAAATTTTATAGGGTGACTGCAGAGTGTCAAAAATAATGAATGAAGCTTATCTTTTTTTCCAAACAAGCTTTTTATTTTCATGCCCCTAATAACTTCAGATTCTTATTATTCATGGTGAAATGCTAGCAAATGCAGTGGCTGATTCTGAGCTAAGCAAATGTTGATTTTAGTTATCAATTTTTGCTAGGTCCTAGAACTGTTGGAGCTAGCAGCTTGGCTTTCCTTTTGTTCATATGGCTCTTTCATCCTCTCTTTTTTCACAAAAGCTCAGGGAACTTCCCAGTTTTGAGATCATTGCTCTGCCTTACTAAGTCAAAAGTTACTGGGAGAAAGATGGTATGGCAGAATAGCATTGTACATGCAATTAGGGCCAAAGGAACTAATTGTCTACATCTGCAGCTGGAATAGCCAAGGAGTGAAAAGCTTTAAGTCTTGTGATATGCTCCACAGACACTAGGACTGCAAAGAATTGTTTCTACTCTATCTTATTGCTAGCTGCTTAGGCCTGTTACAGACTAATCACAGTGCTGGTGGGATACTGACTTTGCTTAGCTGCTTTTTACAAGAGTAAGAGTTGCTTATCTTAGTTAAACTGTTCTTGCTGTTCCTGAGGTTCTCTTTGTCACAGATAATGCTTTGTGATGGTTTGAAAAGTAGAATTTTCTCTTTAGCCTTTTCTGGTTGAACTGAACTTCTAAAGGGTGGACACTAAGTGGTTTTCCTGGTCTGCTTCAGCTTTCCTGACCATAATGTTTGAACCTAGCACATGCCTTCTGCATGGAGTTACATTTTTTGGTAGACACTTGATTCCATTGTAGAGTAGCAACCATTACTTCTGGAAAAGTAGTAGTGTTTTTTTTTCAAGAGAGATGGAGTACTGCATTAAAATATTTCTCTTTTAAGAAACTTAATAAAGTTAGTAAAAAAATGTATATGTAGAAGTCTGGTAAAATAAACTCACCAATTTATTTTAATACCTCAGCTGCTGTAGATTTCTCAACAGCTATTAAATTGACAAAAGAGGTTGGTTTTTTTTTTAATTGTAGAGGTGGTACTCTGGAGAGAGCAACTCCCAGTGGCTGATCAGTTCCACTGCTGTCAAGCATACTCTCATGCAAAGGTTTTTATCATAAACCAATTTTGGTACTGTTTGTTCTTAAATCTGGTACATAATAATTTACTGGTGTGAACACTGCAAAACACTGTCCACCACTACAGCTGTGCAGTGCCAGCAGTATGGAAATGGAAAATCGTGATAAAATTCTTGCAATCCTTTCTGGAGAACCTTTAATTCTTTGCAAAGTAATGCAAGTTGCACAGTTGCTACATCCGGTATTTTTAAGGCCAGTGTTACATTGTTCTGCTTGTTCACCATCCTGTTTCTCCAGCCTGTCAAGGTCCACCTGGACATTTCCCATTGCACAGATCAGTGTTTTGAATTCCATTTATTAAAGTATTTAAAAATTTTAGATTTACTCAGTCATAAAATGGTAGTTGCAAACTTGTTTATACTTTCCAGAACTGTAGCAGAAAGAGTAATCTCCCTTGCATTAAAATTTGTAGTTAAGAGTTTTCAGGATTCTTTATTTGTAATTACTTTAACATTAATGGTATAAGTAAAATGTGGGAATAAAATAGGAAAATAATGTTTCTTTTGAGGCTTTGTAGCGATTCATTTCTGTAGCAATATAACTCTCAGATGTGATTATTATTTTAAATGCTAACCATTTAACTGGCATAAACTCTGCAATGCAATGCAGGGTTAAATAATCATTCATACAAGTTGATTTTCTTCCACAATTGGAAGGAGCTGTGAGTTAACCAGTAAAGGCATACTCCAGAGTCTACCATCTCAAAGTCTGCTCATTAAAGACATTTTTTTGAAAATTATGAGTTCTTAAGCATTCCTGTACAAAAAGAGAGCATTGTGTCACAAATGTGTTTTACTTGTTTAAGATATCTTAAAAAGTAAATATTAGTAGAACATTTATGTCAAAGAATGGAACTCCAAACTCATTGCAAGGAAGAATATAATAAAGGTGGTGCTAGTACTATCTATTTATTCTGGACAGTTAGGAGTAAGTGTTCTACAAATAACTTAATACTCTGGGCCCCAGCCTGTTCTGGACTTCAGATATCTGAAAGTAAAACCAGAGGAGAAAATTTCAGTTTGGAATTCCACTGTGCAGCTGATGTCACTTTTTATTTCTTCATAAAACCAGCTACTGCAGAATAGTAAGGCTGAAGGAGTTGTATTTGTCACACTTTCTGGAATTTTCTATTATGTTTAGAAAACAAGTGTTGTAAAACTTACCTGTCTGGAAACTAAAATGCTGTGAAAATCTATTGCTATAGAGAATGATAAATCACTGGAGTTAAGTTTTGCACATACGGCCAGATAAAAGTTTATCTTCAGGGCATGAGTAGTTGCCCACAATCTGTCCAAAGTACTTTAATCTGTTTCTCTACTTCAGTTCCTATTCTGTTTTTAGCATTTGATTTAACTCAGGCTTGAAATGTTTTGGTATCTGCTTTAAGCCACTGAGTGCTAGTGGTTTGATGTGATCAGTTCCTTGTTTAAGCTGTAGTCAAATAGTATGAATGTTATGTGGTGGGAGAAGGTGGTCTCAGCAGGCATTAGGCACCCAATAATATTATACTCTCTCTATTAGGACTGTAAAATTGCACATTAAAATATTATTAGAAAACATGATGATTTATAAAATTCCCTAATTATTTTCTTTTCTGTACATACTTGTCTGACTAATACAATCCATGTGTTTCATTAGATTCGCAGCAAAAGAAGCATTAACAAAAATGTTAATTTTTGTCTCTGTGTGAAAAAACGACTAGTAAAAGTTGAGAAAATTGATGTGTAAGGAGACTGTGTATTGTGTTAGGCATAAATCAGCCTGTTCCTATTTGCCAGTGATAATTCATTTTCTTAGAAATTTGGGAAGATTTGGTGGCTTGGCTTGCGTAGCAGTCTGCATGTCCTGAAATCACAAGCAATTCCCTCCATTTGGGAAACAATGTAGAGAAAGTGAAGGTGAGAATCATCAAAGCAGATTCCAGAGGCAAGGCAAGTCAGGCAAAAAAATGTGTGTATTAAGAACTGATAGACTTGTTGGTATGTTGTCAAAGGCTTTGAAAATAAAAAACCAAAATTACTCTTGCAAAAGTAGGGTTCAAGAATTCCTTGTGTAGAAGTTTATAATATGTTGTCTCTAAAGGATCTGTAAAGTTCAGTGTTAAATCTTCAAGCTGCATCTGTTGTTTCTTTTGGTTACCAAACAGTAAAGAAAATACTGCTTTTCCCTGCTAAACTTCCACTAGAAGTTTATCCTTTTGTTTTTCACACGCCTACTGTAATCTAATGGCTTTGTCAACTCCTTTGACTTGTACTTTTTTGTGTTTAAGCTTTGAGACACCAAGGCTTTTATTACTGCCTCCCCTAATTTAGTTAATGGAATGTCCTTCAAGGTGATTATTATTGCTGCTTCTAAATCTTGGAGGCAAAACATATTATCAGTGGATACTGGTATATTTGGCCTTATGCTTTTCTCAGCCACCTCTATGAGCTCTGCTTTCATCAAAAGAGGAAATGCTCCCTAAATCTTCTATAAGCACTCTTCTTTGAGATGTATGTGTCTTTTTTGTGTTACTGGTCTTTAGAAATACATAAATGCATTAGGGAGGTTGATGGGGACAGTGAGTTCTGCTGTGCTGCCAGAGTTCTCAAATCATGGAGCTGTTTAGTTAGTATTTGTATTTTATCTAAAAAGTGAGAATTTTTCAGTGTTCTAAGCATTGTCTATGGCAGATTTTTTTATTTAGTCATTACTCTGAAGATGTAAATAATGCACACCATTTTTTTTCTGTATCACCGGGTTTCTGCAAAAAGCGATTGCTAGTATTCATTAGAAGAATAATGGAGCAAAGTGGTACATCAAATACTATTAAATAGAAAAGAATAATGTTTTTGGAGTATCCTGTATATCTCAAAATAATATAAATCAGTAAGCTAATATTTGAGAATGTGGATATGAGTGTAGACTTTTTTTTAAACTTGGAACATTGTTTGCTGTATCTGAAAATTCCATATTGTTTTAACAGAGATAAAAATTCCTGAAGCGTACTGAATCAATACCGCAGTTCAGAAAAGATGCAATGTGATCAAGTTTGGATTAAAAAACATCTGAGTTCTTGTCAATAAGGAACTGTGATGACTTTAGGGGTATCATATTGACTGTGTATTAATATACATGGTATCCTGTAAGACCATCAGCTGATTGTTTAGAATGTAAATGAAACTGTTTGTGGATCCAGTGACTGATGGCTTAAATTCCAATTAATCAATTGCTTCATCAGTTTCTTAATTCAGATCAAATATCTCAAGTACACACAGTTCTTCCCTGGTCTTAAGAGAAATTAATACTTTTAAACTAATTCGATCAGTCTTCTATAAATGTGCATCCTCTGGAATGGCGATGTAGCTTAAACGTTTTTTATGTTTCAGGTGTCTTGCAGTTTTGTTCCTCCTTAGAAGCCATCATAATTGAAAGCTTCTCATTAGAGTAGTGAATGAAACTCTGTACTCCAGTATGTCATCTTGGTGCTGCTATTCACCTTGTCATCAGTTTAAAATTTTCATGTGCATAGTCACTTAAGTAATATAAATTATTTAAAAATTAAGTTGCTTGTAAATGATCTGGTGTTNTTGTAAATGATCTGGTGTTAAGTGTGCAAAGTCAAAGTCTGTTTTTCTTTTGCTGGTTGCATTCTAGTAACCCATCTCTTTCAATGCTTTTCACATAAAGCTGGAAGGCTGGTAATATTGCCAGAAAATATAAAGCTGTTTATGACACTGCAGTTCCACATGCCCTGTTTCCCAGTGACCCATCAATTAATTCATCAACACTTGACACATGCTCCTCACTCTGACACTTATACCAGTTGATCTTAATTTGATTGCCGTTAAAACCTTCCTTTCCTGACAACTGTTGTCAATTACACAAAATAAAATCAAGTATTCATAAGTAGGCTGTAATAGGATACAGGCAGACAGATTTAATAATTCAGTTTTGCTGAGGCTTGAAAGGCATAAGTTGTAGTTGTTGTTCTCATTTGTAAAAAATTCATTGGATACAGCTCCGGAGAGAGAAGGCAGACATAATTTTATTTATTTAGATTTGACAGAGAAGAACCCAGACATGTAGTGATGGTTTAGCATTATCTCTGTTTAAGAATAACTGACAGGAATTCTTATCAGTTATATATTATAGAAACTAAATGTAGTTTGCTTTTATGATTTTTTTTTTTAAATGAATTTAAGTGCACATATTCTAGGGTTGCTTTTTGGCAATATCTGTAATGGAGTTTGGAATTCAACCCTGCATTTATGCAGAAAAATAGTACCTTTTCAAGACTGGGGTGCCTAATCTTTATTATGCTTGTAAAATATGCATATTCCTGTACATCTGCTATATACAACTAAATTACAGTTGTTTCCCTCTGATGCATCTTCCTTACTGTATAACATTAAAGTGTGTGCTATGGCAAATTTGAATTATGCCTATAAGTTTACTTTAGTGTTTATTGGCAAGTCGACTTTTTAAGCTTGCTGATAATTGGCAAAAATTTTGCAAGCAGCAATCTGTTAACTTTAATGTTTTTGAGAGAACATTAAATACAATTTTCAGAACTTCTGTGTTGATTAACTTCTTATACACTGTTCTTTATTGTGTACAGTGATGTTTGTAACAAATACCATGTGTGGGTTGACTGGTAAGGCTCTGTGGATTTGAATATACTTGTGAAATATAAAAATATAAACATTTGAGAAAATATTTCACTTGTAAAATGCTGACTAAATAGGTTTGGTCAAAGACAAGATCTGCTCTGTTATTGCTGAAAGCAAGAGCAGAAAAAGTGAAGGATAGCAGTGTGGCACTCCTTTTATAATGTGTCATTTACTTTGTCACTTTTTAATGCTAGTCAGAATAAGTTATTCCTTAGCAGGGTTTTCTTTCCTTAAATTGAGAATCCTCTTGTGTCTCATCTCATGACTTAGAACTGCTTTCTCAGACCCTTCTTCCAGGCCAGGAGTTTGGAAATGAAGATTAGGTTTGGATACAGGACAAGTAGGATAGTTTATTTTGTTATGTCAAGAAAACTATCTTAATTTTTTATGTTGCTATTTGTCAAGTAACATGGCCAGTCCTGGAAAGCAAGTATTAGCATATTTTAGCTTTAGGTATTAGCATATTTTCCAACCTTCTCTTTGTAAAAGCAAAGCCAGTAGACTTCATTATCAGTAAGGAAGAGGGGAGGAAGCTCTGTCTTTTCATCATGCCACTCTACCTAAGCTTTTTGCTTGCCATTTTCAGTGTCTGATTTGCACATAAGTTCCATGAATCAATGCATGCATTTTGAGGTATTTGGATTCAATTATGCAGTCTAGGATTATTCAAGAGTATTACTGCCTAACAAAGAACATTAGGTCATATTTTTGTAACTGGTAGGATATTCTGTGTCTGTCTGGTTATTTAAGGTCACTGTTAGGCTACTAAAGAAAGTAAACAGAACAGTCTTTGCCTAAAGCATCTCTGAAAGAAAAATGTCTGTGATATGCAGATGTGTAGGGTAATCTAACACAGGAGATGCTACAAGTAACACACAGTTTTGATTCTGCAGCAAACTAAATCAACTTCTCTAGGGCAGCTGAGATTTTCTTTCCACACATATTTCGAATATTAAATCTCAATGTAATTAAGATAAAATTATTTTTTTTCATTACGGCTTTCCATTAAAATCAGGTGATGTGATTTTATATAAAATAAATTATTCTCCTTTTGTGAAGTAATTGCTCTTAGTCTGTCAATACTGCTGTTTTGGGTTTCTTGTGATAAGTACACTTTCAATAAAAACTACTTGTTAAACAGGCTGAATATTAAGCTAATTGTTCAAAGAGAAATTATCCATCTTTCTGCTTAACAGAAACAACAACATTTCCAAATCAAACAGAATAGGAATAAATAATTTAATTAATACACAGTAAATTTTCTGAATGACTTTCTTAATGAANNNTGAAAGCTAGAATACGTTTAAGAAAATATGTAACATCCCAAGTAATAGCTTGTTTTCGGAAGCCTGTTTTAAAAACTGTATTTAATATTCTGGAGTTTGTATATAAAAATAAAATGGAAGTGCTTAATAGTAGCACAAGTTCGTATACATACCACATATACATATACGCATACATATACACATAAATATACTATAATTTCAGGAATTTAAAGATAACCACATATAAAGAAATTAATACATAAAATAGGATTAGCAAGTTTGGTAGTATAGAAAAACTAGATTAGGCTATCTGGTGATGATGCATAATATTAATTAAGAGA
>VXBU01012722.1:68171-81907 GCA_013400315.1 Bombycilla garrulus | reverse complement strand
TTCTATCTGCCCCTCAGTTATTTTACCTTGGAACATAAAAAATGCTTGACAGTACAACTTGGCCTAAGTATGATGATGGGATGAAGCATGACTCCAAAAAAATGGATCAAAACTTTTATCTTGGAATGTAAAATTAGACTCACACCAGTTGTCACTGAAGATTCTTATAGTTTGAAACATAAACTGGTATCCAAAGTGTATTCAAGGAAGTTTAATTTCAGATTATACTTTTATTAAAGCTTCTACATTATTCCTGTAGGAATAAATCTGAAAGGAGTTATTCCAAGCCACTTTGCATTTTTCTCACTCTATGTATGGCCCTTGCCTTATTTTATTTCATGCTGCTCAGATATTAATTATAAAGTTAATAATTATCTCATGGTATTTTCTACCATGATGTCACTATGGAATTTCACAGCTTTATAGCCATTTACTAAAGTTTTCACAATGAATGTGGAGACAGAATTAATGAATAATAAAGACTCAAAACCATTAGCACCAAACTTCTTCAGTAAGCTTAAATGTCTATGTTCTGATTTTTAGAAATTTCTTTTGGCACTTTCACTTCCCAAAGTATTCCCTACTAAATGGCAGTTGTTGCTACTAAGAATTCAGCATGCCTGCTAATTTGTTTCTTAGTTCTCAGTGGTATTCAGGACATGGAAAATATACAGTTAGTGTGCATCTGAGAAAATGTACATTTACATGACTTGCCTGTCATCACTGACACTGAAAGCACCAGTCTGGTGCTTATCTGCATTACCTGGGCAAAGATCCTTTTTCCTTCTGCCATTGTTAGCTCATTCACTGCACAAAATCCAACTTCTACAGCAGCTGAGACAATGATCCTAGTTTATTTCACAGTTCATTTTAGGTATCCTGACAAATACTTTGTGCAATTACAGAGGCACAATCTGTGTAAAAAGTACCAAGTGACAAGGTAATTAAAGACTTAATCTGAGTGCTTATACAAAACATGTTAAATTACAGTGTCACCCCTTGTTACCAGTATGAATGGGTATAAACTACAATCTATGCTTTCCTATCCACTGATTGGATGCCATCAAATGTCATGAAACATAAAATTACAGCCTATGTTGCTAGAGTTTGGCCAAATTACAGTAAGATGCAAGGTATTATGCTAAACTAAAGACCACAATCACCACTTAGAATACTAGTGATTTTTCCAAGAACACAAAATAAAAGAATTTTTTCCAACAGTTTTTCTCCCTCAGAAAAATGTTGTAATATACATCTACTGTTCTCAGTTTTACGTTAGGGAAGTGGGTTTGTCTCTTTACCTATGGAAACCACTATTTACTTTTCAGTTGGATGTTGTCCTCTATGGTTTCTGGTTTTGCCTAGCATTCTTTTTTTCTTATATTGATTATTAGAGATTCTTCATGGACTATGTTGTGAAGGGATCTGAGTTGCAGTGTTCTTTTGGTGGTGTATATCTCATGGAAGGAACACATTTGGGATAAGTGAATAAGGGACTCAAAAGTTTGGGTTTTGTTTTTCTAACTAGAAAATAAGCTGTTGTACTTATCTTCTAAAGTATTTGCAGATATTCTAAAAAAATATCATGGCAAATAGTTTTTGAAATATAACTAAGTTGCTAAATTTGTTTGTGGTACTATTCAAATATACATGCTAAGGAAAAGAATCATCTTTTCTAAGATGCGTCATCTCAAATTAAACACGGTGAAAGATTAAATAGCTGTGTATTTAGAGATATACATGCATGCATGCATATATGTAATTAAGTGAAATACTCTTCCATTGATAGACATATGTATTTAAGAACATTAAGGAATACATCTGATTTAAAGCCATTCAGATAGGTTAGTATAGCTCCCATACACTTTATAGCCAAATGTCTATAATTCTACTGTTGGGACATCTGCATATGATTAGTCCATGATGAACAATTAATGATTTAATTGTTCTACTTCTTGCCCAGATAGGTCTACCCAATTACTTTTCTTTGATTGTTTTCATTTATTCTATATTGTTTCCTTTTTTCCTCTTCCTTTAATTGAGAATATATAAGTAAATTCTTTTGAGTTAATTAAAAAAATACTTCTTATTTAATTGCTTGTGAATTGCAATAAATTAATTGAAATAAAGTTTATAATACCAGGAAAAGCTAAATGAAATTACCGTCATTGTAGATATCCCATCCCAAGGAATATTCAGACATGAATCTCATCTAGTTTAATTGGGAAGAGGTAATAGAAAACACATTTCTAGGTCTTTTTACCTTAGAATTTCCTGAATAGTCAGACTTCCCGAGGCTGAAATATATAAATTTAAAACACTCGGAGTATCACGTGGTGTACAAACAAACCTAGATGCTTGTTCGCCACTGATCACTGGCTTTGCACTAAAGCTGTCTCTTTTTTTTTAACTGGTTCTTACCAAATTCACAAAAACACATTCCATTTGAGGTCTGTCTCACAATTCCTTTCTATTGTTAGTTGTAAGAAATCATCATTTGACTTTTGCATTTTACTGGAATTTGCATGGTATATAGCACTATATTTCTCATCAAAAGAACAAACTTGTCTTTGTTGCATTTTAAAAATACCTCGGTCTCTCATTTCACAAGATTTCTCTGTTTCCATTGGGCTGTTTTCACTTTTAGTCCACGAATATCTTCTTTGATTCCTATTCTGTGAATTGCTTAGAAAGCACAGAGATAGTAAAATTTGGGTCAATTCTTCTTTATCCAAATGAATGGTGAGGTGTTTTTGCAGATCATGCATGATGCTTGAGGGGAAGTTTCCATTTTGATCTGTTATTTTCTAGAAAAGAGCTATAGTCATGGGGGAAAACAAACAAACAAATGAAGTTTTTTATGTCTTTCTGTGCAGTTCTGACCTGCAAATGTTCTTGACCAACAAATTCTTGTCCATTGTTCTACTAACTCACTTTACAGGAAGATCTGCTGTGCCAGTACGGCAAGATTTATTCTTTAAAAAGGAAGAAGAAACAAAGCCGTAGTTTAGTGAGACACTGACAGTGTACACTGCATTGCTCTGCTCTCTTGTATTAAAAAAAAATCTCCAAACATATTGGCAATTTATGATTACCCTGGTCATAGGAAACAGAGCTATTACTTAGGTCAATATATCAGCTTGGAAAAATAAAACAGGAAGAAAAGCCGATGGCCCAGTATTTATCCAGTGCATGGGTATCATTATGCATCATCAGATATTTAATGTGCTTTGATGGAAGTGCAAGGGAATCCTGTTAAAAGACAGGTTTATTTTTTGCTGTTAGTTTATAATTTCAAGTTTGAAACTCATTGACCTTTTCCACTTGCATATTTCTTTGTGATTTTATCTATGTTCTGTTATTTAAATTATTCCAGGGACAGCTAGAAATAAAGAATAATTCTGTAGTTATTTTATATTTTTAAATTTTGTTTGTCAGTATTTTTTTCCACAGCATTCCAAAAGAGAATATATTCTATAATAGTCACTGGATGCTGTTAAACATGTACGTTTTTAAGAGTGGAGGAGATGGTCTCCTGAGATATAACAATAATAAACTGTGAGTAGAGGTGATCTGAAGATAATTGGCCAACTCTTAGTCGTTGCTAAGCATTATCTCATTGCTTTTCCTTTAAGGGCAGTTATGTTTTTCTTGACAAAAATATCAGAAAAATGCTTGTTCCTTCTCTTTGTGTTATTAGAACTGTCTTTTTCCATGTCTCTCCTTCCTGCCCCTTTCCACCCCATCCCAACAGAAATAAATGTCTTTAATGAGTCTTTTCTGATTCTGCAACTTCTGTAGGAGGAAGTCAAAGATACACACAGAAACTAACTTTGAAAGAAAATAATTTTTATGTAAAAAAGATGTTTTTGGTTTAGGAAGTCAAAGATACACACAGAAAGTAACTTGGAAGGAAAAAAAATTTTATGTAAAAGAAATGTTTTTGGTTTATTTGAGTACATACAAAGATAACAGGATGAAAAAGAAATAATAAAAAGAAAGCAGATTCCAATACAGAATACAGAACAGTGCATTTCGCAATAGTTTGCTAACTCAGTCATTTCTAGCTGTTGATATTCCTACATTACCTGATACAGCATGATAAACAGAAAGGTATGCTGCCTGTGAGCAAGTTTACTGAAAAACCCCGAATAACAGCTCTTCATCAGCACAACAACGTAATCAAGTCTCCCTAGAAAAACAGTTGTTGGTCCAAACAGCTTATTCATCTTCTTTTAAAAGTGTTGTTGTGTTATATTGCCAGATTTCATCAACAACCTGCACATATTTTCAGTTCTGCTGGCAAGACCTCAGGTTTAGATGACTGGTACTTGCAAAACTTGCCTGAACATTAATTATATTGCTTCTACAAGAAGAGAATTTTTATAATAGAATTACATTGCCTCTACTATGCATTTCAAAACATTTTCATAAATTGAGCTGGATAGAGATTTCCCCTTAGGATAATGAGAGGCTCAGAAATGTTTTCTGTCTTTTCTTTTAAATAGAGAAGGAGGATAGCTGAACAGAGAAGTCACACTCGGAAATGGTAAGTGGAATATGTACTTCCTTTTGTCTAATAGTCTCTCATGTTCCTGAGATGCAATAAGTATTTAAAAATCAAGAAGCATGTTCAGAGTTTTAAGAAATACAGTCCATTAAGGGATTCTTTTTAAGGCCAGTGGACTAAATATAACGTCAATGAATTCAAGTTTTATCAGCAAGGAGTCATATTCAGCTGAATGAAAGACGCACAATTAAATTAAACTGTTGAATTATGAGATTAATTAATTGTAAAGATGTGCTCAGTGTTGTGGTGGACATTTGTTGTTTACACTGGGTTTTGGATGCACTGAATTTATGTGATGTTTGCACTAAGGTTTCTGGTTGTACTCTTCCCCACACTATCTCTGGTGGTGGGTCCCGTTTCCCCCCTACCCCTAGGATGTAGTTTCTCCCTCTGTCCCAATTGGCCGGTAGTTACTCGTCTCAGCGTCCCCCTGTCCCCTAGGGGATAAAACTTCCCAGGACACACGACTCGGGTCTCTTTTCTCTCTGCTCCTGGGCAGGCGACTGCTCCCTCCCTTCCCCCATGCTCTGCCTAGGGATGAAGTTTTGAATTAAACCACAACTCTGCAGAAACGGGAATTGAGCGTCCTTCTTTCCTCATCCTTGTAGCAATTCTCCTAAACCCAAGGCTTGCCAATTTAGCCTTCGGGACCAAGAAAATGGCTACAGCTCAGAATTTCTTTGCTTAGAGAAGATAAAAGAAGAAACTAGAAAGCATAGAAAGAAACTGAAACTTGGATGATTTTTGAGCAACAATTTTAGTTAAACAAAAGGGTGCTGCTCTTCCTAAGAGATGATGAAATGCAGAAAGCTTTGAGAGCAGTGAGATGACTGATTAAAAAAAAACTAACTAAGCCACAAGATCAGCAACATAGTTATTATCCTTTAAGAATATCCAAAATGATATTGACTTCAATAGTGTTATACGGCCCAAAGAACTTACTTGATGAGGCTTTTAAAAGGGCTCACAGCTGTTCATGTACTCTGGGCTAGATGCACAGAAAAAATACTGTTGAGATATTCCCATGAGGTCAAAACAACAAAAAATACTTTACTGGCAAATCAAAGAACTTAGGCAAAAGGTTTAGTGCAGCATTCAATCAACATAAAAAAAATTCTCAACATATTAACTTAGTCCATTCAATTTAGCAAACTCTAAGCCCATTCAATTTTAGTTACTCAATAATTCCAGGAAAGGGAATTAAAAGAGGAAGAAAGAGAAAAAGGCAGAAAAAATGTAGAAATGGATATACATAGCTACCAACTCCTGTGTTCCAGTAATGTTCAACTGATAGGAATCCCAAGAGGAGGGGGGGTCAAGATATCTGCTTGTTGCATGTTTGGCCTTAAATACCCCTTGGGATTCCTGGGCACTTTTCCCACTTGAGACTTCTGGTAATTTGGCCTCTCAGGAGCTGGGTTAGGGGTTTGAGGCAGGTTTGGAGCATTGCCTCCTGTGTGCCAGTAATTGGCAGCCACTGCCAGGCTGGGATATAGGCTCTAGGGGGCTGGAGGATGTGGGGCAGTTTACTGCCTTTCTGGGGCAAGACCCAACCTGCCCCTTCCCCCACACACATGCACCCCAAAATATCTCAAGACATCAATCTTCTCCAGTCTCAGTCTCTCACAAGTGTAGCTGATGATATCCTCATGATGTGATATCCTCATACATTAGATATAAGAGTAGTGTTTTGTTATAGCATTTTATATTTTCATTCTTAAGACTATAACCTAGTATTCACCTAATATCACCATCTTGAACAGTAAGAATGTTGAGATTTTTCCATCTCTAAAAGCATACACTGAAAAATTCAACACTTTCTTATTACCTGAAGAAAAAGCATCATTGACTGTTTCATCCATAAAGGCTGATTGCACATCTTTCATTATGTAAAAATAAAATTTTCATACCTCACCAATCATTCACATTTCAGAAGAAAACATACCATAGCAGCCAACCTTCACAGGTGAGGTTATACAACCCAACATGTCTGACACCAGAGTTTAAAGTCTATGTAGCAGACAGTTTTCATAAATAGCCTGATTCACCAAGACAAAGAAATCATATTCACAACTTAAAAGCCCTCTGTTACTTCCTAGGCATCTAGGACACTCAGATTCAATAATCTGAGCTGTTCTCAGTTTGCAAGCAATATAAACTCTTGGGATGGAAATAAAAATTATACAACCTTTGCGTCTTTAGATAGCTGTGTGCAGCACTCTGCTTGTCGGCAAAGATTCTGTGCTCAAGGATGGAAGTGGAGGTTCAGATCAAATCCTAACTAGGATAAAAATCTGCTGTATTCTACCATTGTTAAAGGCTCTACTTAACTGTTAGTAGTTGTTGTAATACTATTGGTTGCTTTTTATTTTCCTTTTGATAAATGCATTAACATATTCCTCTGATCATCATGATCATATGCCTGCATTTCAATTTACCTGAATTACACATGATACTTTGTTGTATTTTCTGATTAAGTCATTCATGTTTTCACCAAAAAGAAGGGTCCAACCACTTCTCAGATATGCTAAATAAAAATAACAATAATTTGGAATGTTATTCTCTGTTTTGAACCACCTAGCAAGTTTTGTTCTTTTGCAGAGCAATTTCAGTGAATCTAAACTGGTAACTGCATTAATTCCTATCCTGTTTTATTTTTCTTCTTCTTTATTAATTTTTCAGATTAAAACCAAACCAAAAAGATAAAATAAGGAACACAATCAGGTGTTTTTGAAATTACTTCTTTGAAGAACTTTTTCCCTCAGACTGTAAGAATCCTTTATTTTTAATCATCAGTCTATCTGAGATTTAAAAAAAATTGTCCTGTTGTCTTAAAAGAAGATTCATGGGATAGTATTTATTTATATGGAGGGTGTGTATTTATAGAGTGAGTCTATGAGCAGGTATAGTATCAAGATCAGATATAGAAATGTAGATTCTTCACCACGAGTTCATGACTAGCTTTATTCAAGTCAGACTCCTGAGGTCCAGTGAACTTAGGTTGAGAGTAGGTGGCATCAGCATTTGTGTTCGCTTAGGCTGTAGTCAGAACAGCCTTTTGTCATTCTGCAAAATGTGCTAATGTGTTTCCATCCATACACTGTATGAGGACATGTTTTCAGTGCTCTAAGGAGAACAGAAAATTTGTTAAGGCAAATTTTTCTGTCATGTATCATCTATGGGGTGTTGTAAACAAATGAAACAAACACTTTTATAAGTACATTTATATTAGCAGTGTAATATAGTGTCTTGAGTCTGGAAAAATTTTCTTCTTATCTTTCTGAATTTGCAATGATTTCAGCAGCTGCAATATCAAGACTGAATTAAAGATCCCCCAGTAGAGAATGAGCAAGGGTTTCCCTCTGTGCTATGCATCTGTCCAACTCAGATGAAGTTAAAAATAGGGATAATTTCAGCTAAAAGAGCTGCAAATGGAAAATTGATTACTGGATTCAAAAATTCAATAAGTCATAGTCACTGTATTTATTTAGTCTCTATGGCTGTAAAATACGACAAAAATGCATTACTAAATGCACCTGAATATGTTAGTATGTAAGTGGCTTTCTGGCTCTAGCTAAAATTTTGCTCTACTCTTTGGAAAGTTGATGGCATTTTCCCTCACTTTTTTTTCTGAATTTGAGAGGCTTGGCAAGTCTGGAACACATAATTTCTGAGTTGTACACCTGAGGTATGTTAGCTTACTAAGACACTTGTAAAGTGTCTTGAGGTGGCTCTAGATGGTGTGAGAAAGTAATTTAAATACAACTTTTAAAGAATTGATTGAGAAACAGAAAATAATTTCTGCCTTAAATATTCTTCAAATCTATAGCAAAAATGTAAATGTGTCCTATAGAATGTCTGACTTTAAAAGAGATTGTCTCCTTGTCTGGTTCAAAATTACTGTTGACATCTCAGATTTTACTTACAAAATGATCTGTGAAACTCTATCCTTTCATAGCTGAACCACTGAAACTATGTCATAATGTGCACGAAGATATTTAATCATCTTTGATTCTCTTCTTCGTGCCCTTCTGCTCCCTCCTGTTTTCAAAGTTTTTTCTTGGTTCTTGGGGATCTATTTGCACAAGTGTGTTTCACTTAAATGAATTGGATATTGTTTTATCTAAAGTTTAAAAAATTGTGGAGCAGAGCATTAGGTGGAAAAAAGTGAAGTTTAAACTACAGTGAGTTAAATATGAAGCATGTAACTCTTTTCAGCCACAAAGTTCAAGTCATAAGAAAGAAAACAGTTGAAATAGCTTTCAGTTCTCTTACAAAAAGCACTTAAATCACTCTAATGTATATAGTATATATAATATATATTCATATATAATGTATAAATGATGGAATTCAGTTTTTTATTTTGGTGGAATCCAAGTGTTCAAGTAAAATCAAATGCAGGCAGAACTTTATTCATGGAATCACAAAATGACATTGATTAATTCTTACATATTTTTATCTAACATACAACATGTACATAAAGTTCCTAATATATTCATATTAATGTCCTAATACTGGCATCAAGCACTGGATAAATATTGATTTCTATTATTTTTCCTTTTTAGAATTTGGAAAAGCACATTAATTAAGTGGGTGGGCTTGATATTAATTTCAGTGTAACTTCTATCATCATTGTATCATAGAATCTTCAGATTTAGTATTTAGTCCCAGAATATGAAGCAGTGAAATTATCACAACCTGTTGACTTCATTTGGGAGAGAAGTTACTCCAAGAGAGTGTGCATTCCTTTTGAGTTAACTGACTGGAGATATGTGAATACTTCTAATACATTAAAATGTCTTCAATAAAGTGAAAATAATCTATGTTCACAATCTAAATGTACCACATAAATCTATTCTGTATTACATTGGTGTATGCATATTCCTTTTATGAATCTGGGCATATTTATCTCATTTCATATTTTAATCTGGTTCTATTTCTTTAACTTAGTATGGACCTCTGAAGCAGAACATGGGTAAAAAAACTCCTGCAACAACTATTTTCAGGGGGAATTTTCCAGAGGAATGCCTGGTCCTGCTTTGGAAACAATGGAACTGTGGTGAATTAAAAGTTATCTGTTAGTTTCATCAAAACCTGCTAATTTTGAAGAAGAATGTTAGTTTAAAAAAAGTTTTTTGGCTATAAAAATGCCATAAAAATTTGTATTAGGAGCATGAAAGAAAAACACATGAGTAGACTAATAAGAACTGATATCATTTGGATTGTATCAAAGGGAGATTTTGATATTAGATGAAAAATTTAAAACATATCAGCCATTTTGAAAAGAATTATAAAGGTTTCTGCCTACAATATGCATATAGAGTACATTTTTCTTCTGCAATAGAGTTTGCTACACAAAGAAATGCTATTGTGTTTGGTTTGAAACACTATCACTTAATATGAAAGTATTTAAAGATACTATTATGTCTCAATTGTCTACTAGGTTGGTCAAACAACATTATTATCATAGAATCATACAATCATTAAGATTAAAATCATGAAATCCAACCATAACCTAGCACCACCACCAAGTTCACCATTAAACCATGTCCGCAAGTGCTGGATCAAGACATTGTTTGAATGCATCCAGGGATTGTAACTTCATCACCCAGGTAGTCTGCTGAAATAATTTACAAACCTTACTGTGATTTTTTTTCCTAATATCTCATCTAAACCTCGCTTGGTGCCACTTGAGGTCATTATTTTACCCTTTATAGAGGATGGCTGAAATAAACATGATCATTATTTATCATTTGGTCTTTGAATTTTGGTCTTTTCATTCACATACCTGTATTGAATCATCTTGGTGATCAGAGAAGGGGCCAAGAGCTCCAATNTTATATATATATATATAATTTATTTTAATATATATATAATTTATTTTAATTTATATATATAATTTATTATATATATATAAAATCTATTTTATATATATATATATATAAAATATAATATAGGCAACCTATATATAGGCAACCAAACCTATTTCAAAGCATTTGTGACATATTGCACTAAAAATATTTTTGTCTCTCTCATGTAATTTATAAATTTTGCTTTCTATAACTAGCAAAATTATATAACAACACATAAAGCATGATCCTTTTGACTGGAGTCCATTTTAAAAGAACATTTATGAAAAAGTTATTTAAAAAATGTAGTTTCAGGCAATATTTCATATTTTCTATTTAAACTCTAGCCAAAGGCAGCCTAGGAGGATGTGGAGCTTGTCCTTCTAAAACAAAGATACTTGATACTTGATGTAGTTTTTTTTCCTTCTAGTTGAATTTGATAATCTCTTGTGGTCAAGATAATGGAAGCAAATTTTAAGACAGGTTTTCATGGCTTTACATGGAATATGGCACACACAGCTTAAACAGCAAGATTAACTGTTGTGTATTTTATACTGGATTTATTTTCTTTCTCCAATCCATTCCTATCCTGTTAGTAGGAAGAACAAAATATAAGTCAACAATATTTTAAAGTAATGGAAAAAAATCAGAGCACTGCCGTTAAGAAGTTCTATTTCCTTCTATTTTCAAATAAGGCACTCATAAGTGTTGTCTTTTTATATTGATCACTTTTTCTTTAATATCTCTATTCATAATCGCTGTGGAGACTTGTCTATTTCCTGTTTGTTTCTTTCCTCATTGTGTATCTTTTTGGACTAGCAAGGTTTCACTTGTTGGTTTTCCCTGACTTTTGTTCTCACCTTCTATTTTAGGATGAAAGAAAAAATGATTAAAGAAAAATTTTCTTGCGTGAAATGCACACAGAAAATGCATAACCTAGTTGTGAGCTGTTTGCTATATTCACAGGTTTGGAGAATCCACAAGCAATAGAAATACAATAAATTAATTTTTGACAAATGAAAATAATGATTTATGAAAGCTCTAGTCTAGTTTTATCTTGTGTTAGTTTTTACTCAGAATTTTAATTCTTCTTGCCTGTGAAACACTTTAAAACAGAGTAGACCTTTGTCTAAAATAGGCATCAAAACAGTTTTTGTAAATAACAGCTTCAGATCTTGCCTTCTTCGCTGTAATTCTTTAGAAATATTCTGACTGTATATTTCTTTTTCTTAAGTGAAGTGAAGCACTTCTCTGCTGTATTCACTTTCTGGGCCCCATTTTTGACTGCAGCTTTGAGGAGATGTTGTATCACCTAATTCTCAGGCTGGGGAGTAAAGCATCCCTACCAGTATTCAAGAAAGATTAAGCCACATTTCTTTCCACTGCAGAGAATGCCCAGCCCAAAGGTGCACAGCATATTCTGAGGCTGAACAAAACATTTCCTGGTCTGCAGTCAGCCACCTTGCTTTAGAGAGTCTGAGAGTCTAAGAGTGTGGAAGGATGCCATTCAGTGTCTGCTGACCTAAGTGCCAGAAAACAGCCTGGGTACATTTAATTTACTAATGTAGCCATGTCATGTGATTCACCTTCTAGCTGAAGGGGCTTTCTCATTATGCTACTGTCAGATTCTCTTCTGTATTCAGAAATATTACATCCTTGAATATGAAGCAGCCTGAATTAATACAAGGACTGCCTTGGAAGTAAGAGGCATTTGGACAATGTAGTAACATGCTTTAACATTTGGTCAGCCTTGAATTGGTCAGGCAGTTGGACTAGAAGATTGTTATAGGTCCCTTCCACCTGTTCTGTTCTATATTCTGTTCTATATTCTGTTCTATATTCTATTCTATATTCTATTCTATATTCTGTTCTATATTCTGTTCTATTCTATTCTGTCCACACTTACCTTTTTGGCATTTCTTGTCAATTGCTCACCACAATTAAATTATTTACCAATCTATCTCCTTTGACTCTTGTATTTTAAAAGAAAAGACACTTGTGATTAACATGACAAATAAAGTGTTGGATTTAGACACCTAATTTCTTATGAGAGATTTTTCCAGACTCTCAGTATCTTTACAATTTGTTGTCAGTGTCCTTTGAAATGAATGACTCAAAGTTTTTATATTACTTGGTCCATAGCAAGAGACCATGTTGATTTCATTGAAGAGTATTTATGACCCATATGAATAAATATGTTTTTATTTGATTTTTCCTTCTGTATGTATATTTTTTAAAATAAAATTAAATATGAGCTACAATGTTAATGGAAATATTTCCTTGTTGGGTTCTACACGTTAGATGTAAGACATCATGATGATATATGTGTAACCACAGATATTCCCTGAATGTACGTTCCCTGAATGTACTGTTCAAATGTGAATTTGAACAGTTCAAAGCCTTGCAGAAATCTAATATGATGTTCCATTTTCTTGTCTGAGTTCTTCTCTGTACCCAATTTTCTAAATTTAATTTTTTAAAAAATTTTCTCTTTTTCTGAGCATTTGTGTAGAATAGCACTCACTTTAGTTCTCTTGACATAGATAGACTTACATAAAGCTCTTGAATATGAGCATGTTCATGCTCTTGTAAAGGATAAAATGCAGGAAAATTGAGTATGAATGTCACAGTAGCCTTTCAGTAATACTTTGAAGAGTATTTAATATAAAATCAGATTAGTATTAGTACACATGAAGAGAAGAAAATATACACAGAGGCTTTAACAAAAAACCAAAAATTATATTTCTACAGTAACTCCTGTTTCTTAGTTGTCATCCTTTATATTTAAACAATCAAAGTATGGTATTCTCTGTGGATCAAGGATTTTGTCCTACAGATATGGTTGTTGTACTGAACCTATTTTACAAATAACAAAGATAAAATAGCTTTAGTCCTAGCCAGAAAAAACATGACAAATTTCTTGTTTATTTTCAGAGGGACATCATACAAGAAATAGAATGAGATCAGGGCAAAAAGCATATTCCTTGAATTTACCTGCTTTCATGGAATGAGTGGTCATACAGTTGGAATTCTAGCTATTCTAGTCCCTCTATATCTTAATTTAAACAGTGTGAAATTGCTGGTTGTTTCAAGTTTTTAGCATTATTTTAAGGAACAAATTCATGTCAGACAATATTTGGCTGACAAATTATGCCTGAAAGTTTTGTTGTTTTTTTTTTTTATTTTTTTTTTTTAATTCTAGAAACAACAATTTTTGATCACCTAAAAGTTGCCAGAAGGTAGTTGACCTCATTGAATTCAGAAAGACCTCTTAAGTAGAATTTGAAGTGGTTCAGGATCCATGGATTTGGAACAAG
>VXBU01012722.1:46276-68164 GCA_013400315.1 Bombycilla garrulus | reverse complement strand
ATTTGTCAGCTGACTTCACCATCATTACCTCTTTGCTAACTCAGATATGGATGCATAGGACAGCTACATGTGTTACAAGCATCGTCTTTAAATTGTGATTGACCTTTGATTTTATGGTCTGGTCCATGAGTCTGTGAGAACCAAGCCAAAACTAAACAATTGACTTTTCACACCAATTTATCTAAAATATTTTTTCCAAGTAGTTTCCCAAAGTTAGGAAAGAATCTTTAAGATTATACTATAAACCTAAATAGGTGATGGCAGACTTGGATCGACTTGTTCATCCTTTTTTTTTTCTTTATATATTTAAAACTTTGTTACTTTGGTTTTGATGGTGGACAACCTTAGACTGAGGAATATTTTGCAGTTCTCTAGAATTTTCCAGAAGAGATGAGAAAAGACAAAAAGTGAATGTTATTAGCAAAAGCGGAAAAGAGTTTCATAGATGAAAATTTTTCTCTGTTTTAGTGCTTATCTCTGCCAAGTATTAGAAAATAGATACAGGTGATAGTATTTCTTATGCCAGTGTTTTTTTAAAATGAAATAACTGAAAAAATCTAAATATAGAAGTCAATTAACTCTAAGTGTAACATAAATATATTGCCTGACCTTATCTCAGCTAGTTGTATGATACACTTTGGTCAAAGAAAACAGTTCTCAGAAGGCACTTAACAGAAGCATAGGGCTGTTGTAAATTGACTTTTACAGAAATTGACTGAAAATCCATGCCACTAGAATTAAAGCATGTAACTGAGGGATCTATTCATAAAATATCCATAGTTGGAAGGGACCCACAAGGATCATTGAAGTCCAACTGGGACTTCCCCAGTATTGCAAAAAAACTATAATTCTGTTTTCTAAATTACTACCTTTTCAGCAGCATACAGCTCTGAATCAATAGATTTGTATTTTTTAAAGGGGTGAAGTGCACAGGGGCTGGTGTAACTATTAATACATCCATTTATAATGCCAAGTCAAACCTTTTATCAATACTAAGGTCTTTGTTTTGCAACGGTTGTCTGTCAGAGTAGGTGAGAAGGTCTGAGTTAAACCTTTTATTGCACGTAAGTAGCCATAAGTAGCCATTTAGTATGTCTCTGAATTTTCCACTGGTAGTAACAATAATGTGCATTGACAGTTGCAAATTTTCATCTTATCTTTAAAATAGGACCAAGAAGAGTTATTGATTTTTCTCAAGACATATTGTACTTTTAAAGCTTGTTTTCTAATTGACCAGCACTTCATGACATCAAAGTAAAAGCTTAATGTCAAAATTCTGAAGAGTAATCTGACATGAACTGCTAAGACTACTGCATAAGCACTGCAGTTTGTCTATGCCAGCTCTCTTATGATGTGATTTTTCAAATCTGTTAACATTGTATGAGATAGCTTTAATCACAACAGGCATCTCTTCAGAATCCTTCAAAGAATCAGTTAGAATGTATTTACCTATCTTGCTAATATAATTCCTTCAATACTGTTCAAATACATGTAAAATAGAATTTTTTTCTTTGATCAAATAAATAAAATATAGAAAAATATTTTTTTAATTTCTCTCACCTAATATGTCATTATTTTAAATAGTATTCTCACTTTTGAATTTGAGAGGTCAAAGTTTAAAAAAATCTTCAAGTTTCTTGCTTCTTTAGTAAACTTCTGATTACTAGAGTTATACTGTTGGCTACATAAAATCTGTCTTCCAGGCCCCAAAGCTGCCTAAAGAACAAACTCAAGCTAACTGACACAACAGTGATCTAAAGGGAATGGCCTAACCTAAACAAACTTAGTTCAAAGGATTAGTTCTTGCTTCATTATAGCTCTTTAAAGAAGTTCCTTGCTGTCTGCTCAGGGTTAAATTTTACCTCACTTAGATCTGCTGACATGAAAGCTTTGAAATATTGTATAGACCAGTTCAACTAAAAATATATATCAACACAGAACATTTGATTAGTTCTTTATAAAATGGATAACTATAAGTTTTGTTACTTCTGTTTTCTGAAATACAGAAAAAAAACCCCCAAACTAACTCAATTAAGAAAATAAACACTGACAATTTCACCAAAGCTATTCTGTATCTTGTATGTTGGCTTTTTTCTTGGGAACTCTAAGCAAATATTCACATTTGTCTTGTACTTAATCATATTAAAAAGAAAATAATTAAATTGCCTTTCAAGTATATTATATCTATCCACAGCTGTGAAGAAAGAAAAGGTTTTGTACATGTACATTTTAATTAACAGCTTATTTTTAAAAGTATTTGTGACTTAATTGTAAAAGATTACATTTCACTTAGCAGTTTCAGCTGATGAACCATTGCCCATCAAAGCAGTATGTTTTTGATCCTTAATATAATATATTCTCAAAATATTGAATTCCTTTTTTTATATTATTTCCCCATCCTCCCCCAAGAGTAACAGGGAGTTGCAGAGAAAAAAATGGAGAAGAAATTTAAAAAAAGCATTAGGAGAAATGAGGAGTACTATTAGGATTACTCCTATAAGTAAGTTTGAGGAACAAATTATGTAGACAACAATAAAAGATGAAGTAAAATAAAACCATCAAAAAAAGTACATGTCAAAAAGTCCTTCTTGATTGGATTCTGGTAGGCACTGCTGCACTAGTCAGTCTTGAGAAAGAATTCAGTTAGACAGTGATTTTATGAATTCATGCAGTGGTAAAGGCGTCCTCCATGTGTGTCAGCATAGCAGAAAGATTAAATAGCACTGAGTTACAGAGAAAATAAAAATTAAGTCGTGACTGAATTAAATGGAAGTAGATTAGCTGAAAGCTGTGTTTCCAACTTTAAACTTCAAAAATAGGTTGATGTCATACAAATCTGAGTTTAGCTCTGTTCAAAGGTTTTGAGCACTTTTGCATACACCTGATTTCCTTTCCCTTTTATATTTCCATTCTCAATCACCTATACAGATTTAAAGAAAGTAATACCCATGGCCGGAGGTAAACAGTGAGAGTCTATAATGATCCATGTGTCTGTGTGGGACTTTCACATTTCCAAAAGAATAAATGATAAAAAAAAAAATCTTATATTAAGCAGGTTTGTTTATTAAGAAACAAACAATAAACCCCATTACTAGGTAGCTTAAAAACTGAGCAATTTCAGGATTATTAATTGTCTGACGATTGTTTCAGCAGCATTTTGCTCAGTACAGCCACTAGTTTACTGGAGTAGTTGAGATTATAATAAAGAAATTTCTCGCAGCAGGGTTTTGCTGTTTTCTTTTTGTTTTCTTTTTGTTTTTTTTTTCCCAGATTGAATTTAGAACAAGCTAATGTAGATTTCATTGGACTACCAATTACATTTTCTTTCCAAATGAAATTGTGAAGGAAATGATTTGATTTACTAGCTTAAAAGATGAGATGTCATGTACAATTTGTATGTTCAAAGATAACAGCTTTATGGGTACACATAATTGAAATTATAAATGTTCCAATATTGACGTTTCAGGATTATACAATGGGAGGACATCAGTGACATACTTCTGTTTCAATAAGGTCTGTGAAAACTAACTGAAGAAATATACAATCATAAGCACTCAAATTAGAAAGTGAATGAAGCAAAATAGTCACCATTAGGAAGAGGGTGAAAGGCAAAAGAAATTAAAATATTGTTCTTAAGTTTTTGCTTTGAGTTCTGAAGGAGTGAATTGCCAAAGAAAAAAGGCATAACTTCTAACGAGAATTTTAAGTGCCAGCAGCTGGGAATGTTTTTTGATGCCAAAGAATCCACCAAACATGCACCTTTGTCATTCAATAGCATTGGCTTTGATTCACACATTCCTTTTATTTCTGTTTGCCTCACTTCCAGAATCATTTTCACTCCTCAGAACTCCTTCCAAACATCACTGGCTACCTCTGCAGAGGCTCCTCCATTGACTTTGGCTTGTGGGATTTTTTACGCTTTCTCTGGACTGGGGATTTTCTGTCTTTAAATGACAGAATTTAAACATTGCCTTCTGTAGAAATTTTCATATAAGAGGCATGAAATACTGGGCAAAAGTCTAGCATTGAAAACAGAGTTTGAGTAGAATAAAAGCACTGATTCAGCACTCATTCAGTTTCTGAAAAATTGACAGTTGATATGATAATGTGCTGTTATACCACTCCTGAGAAGAAACTTTCATACTTCAAAGGTTCAACTGTGCTTTCACCCAGAATTATAAATAAAATGTGTTTTTTCTTCAATATAATTTTTATTCAAGAAGTAGGGAATTCACCCTCCCACAGGTAGTGTTTTATACAGGCCTATGAATTGAGTCAGACTCCATGAAGGCTGACAAAGCTGGAGACTGTCATGAAGTCAAAACTGTCGCCTGCAGAAATTCCTCTGCAGTCATTTTTATGCCAAACTTTGCCAGAAGTGGTATGCCAAATTAGCCAGGGATGAGGGCACGAAACTTGCTGATTACATGTTTTCTGATTTAATGCTAGTTAAGCCCAGCTGTGCTGAGGTATGATATAACTAGATGATGTGGACTGTCAGCTACTGCTATATGGTGAGCACAGAAAAAGGTAAGTGAATGGTTTAGCTAAAGATAGAAACAGATTTTATATTACCTACGTTTATTTGCCTAACTATACATACGTCCAATAGGCTGTCCTGGTTTCAGCTGGGATAGATTAATTTTCTTCCTAGTAGCTAGTATAGTGTCATGATATAGATTTAGAACAAAAATAATGCTGATAACAAAAATAATGTTGATAACACACCAAAGTTTCAGTTGTTGCTGAAAAGTTCTTATCCTCAGTCAGGGACATATTAGCTTTCCATGTTCTGCCAGCGAGGAGCTGCAAAACAGCTGTGAGGGAGAATGGCCAGGATATCTGAACTGGCCAAAGGGATATTCCATAGCATAGAAGGCCCATAGAAGCTGTGGGAACTCTATTGGGACTGGCCATCACTGCTTAAGGATTGGCCAGGTATCATTCCGTGGGTGATGAGGAAGTGCATCGTGAATCACTTGTCTGTCTTGGTGTTTATTCACCCCCTCTCTTTCTTTCTCTCTTATTTTCATTACAATTTTTATTAGTATTGCTATTATTCAATTATTAAACTCTTCTCATCTCAACCACAAAGTGTACATTTTCTGTCTGATTCTCTTCCCCACCAGCTACTAAAAAGAAAATAATTTGAGTTGAAACCAAGACACAGGCTTAATAGATGCATGCCAGCACTGACACCCTCAGCCATGAAGAACTCCGTATGATAGTGATACCATATTTGCAGCCAGTGGTTTGGACAAAAATTCAGTATTTCTGGCTTACCAATTCTCCTATCTAAAACTATTTTGCCAAATAGCACTGTACACAGAATATGAACTTACAAGGTTTGGTGTGTACAGGGGAAAGCAAAACTGTGTTTAAAAGAAGGCAAAACCTAAACAGTGTTGTCCAAAATGTCCAGAAACTCAAGATGAGCCTTCTTGATTTTTGTATAATGTATTCCCAAACTCTTGTCAAGGACTGAGAAGCAAAGGTGATGAGGCAATATCATATAAGAAAACAGCCCCATAACTATGTATTAGGTATACATTGCTCATGAACTGACTTCATCCCACATTTTGTGTGGAAAGCTCTTCAATTAAAAAAAGCAGGCTTAAACTTATTAGGAGCTCTTACGGTTTTTATGATTTTTAATCTTTCTGTAGGCGGGGCCCAGAGGTGAAGCAGTAAAGTCTAGTTGAAAGCCAGTGACTAGTGGTGCATCCAAGGTATCAGTACTGAGTCCACTTCTGTTCAATATCCCACTAGTGATCTGGATGTTGGATTAGATTATAACCTCAGCAACTGTGCAACGGACACAAACCCAGGAAAACTGTCTGATACACCAGAGAGCTGTGCTACAGTCCAGAGGGACCTTGACAGGCTGGAGTAAAAGGATAACAGAAACCTCATGTAGTTCAAAAAGAGCATAGCCCTGCACCATGCAACTGGTTCTGGATGGCCCTGGACGGCCTGAGAAGGGAGACTGGACCTCCAAATGTCCGTTCCAATGGCAAACTTTCTGCCCTGTGATTACTTCTACCTCTGTTTAAATCCTTTTTAGTTTGTTTTCATGACTTGCTACTGGTATTTAATGCTTGATTGAGATGTCTTGAATCTATTCTCTTCAAAGAAAAATATATTAATCTTGGGCTTTCATCCAGTCCCAGCTCCTTTTGCTCTTCCTTCCAGGAAATGAAAAATCTCCAAAGAAAAAGAGAGAACATTAAGTGCTATACCTGGGCTGCTCACAAGAAATGGTACAATTCTTCTACAAGAATCTCTATCAGGTGTATCAACTCACTGACTAAAGATGAAAAAAGAGCTAAATAGTTGTGATAAAAATAAATTATAAAAGAAAAAAAAACATAAGAAAAAGGAAAAAAAACCCAACCCCCCCTCACAAAACCCAAAATAGCAAACAAACAATATTTTGCATGAAGTTGCCAAGAGAATGTGAATGGATTGAATTTCTGGGACTACAAAATGAGCTATGATTCTAAACATATGTAGACTCTTTCAAGAGACTAATTGACAATAAGAAACTTTCATTTTTTCCCCTATAATTATTTTCCACTCCTAAAATGATATAAAACTGAATACAAAGATATAAGATTGAGAGAAATTACTGTACTGTCATGAAGTTCAATATTGAGTTGCTTAAGTGTACAGTACAAGATAAGGAATAGGGAAAACTTTATCTTTCTAGTGTTTCATGTGTCTATACATTACTTTTGTGGTGATATTTAGGATGGGTCTGGAAGTAATTCTTGCTCAGGAAAGAAGAATTTTACTCCATGTTGGTGCTATAAAACATTAAAACAAGATAAATGCTGTGAATTTACAAAACGAATGCTAAAATTTCGCATATAATGCCAAAACTAGGTACAAACATTATATATTGAAGACTTACATACAGACTAGTGAGTGCATCTGCAAAAAAGAAACAAAACAAACAAATATAAGCCACAGAATTCATAAAAACCTGATAATGATTCTAAATATCAATCAAAACCTTGCTGATGAGCTTCAAAACACAAAGAACAATGACTCCTGATTCCGCCTTATAAAGGATCCATTTTTTAAAATCTCAAAACATTTTAGGAAGGCTTTTAGTCCAGCAGTCAGCTACCAAAAAGACAAATGTGCTAGAACGCTAAGCCCTTAGAATCTTCTCTGTAGAAAGGGAAGGCTGTATAATGATTTTTCAAAGGTGTAAAGAGTAAATGCAGTTATAAGCCTATAGAAAAGCAAAATACATGCATTTATTCATGAGTTTTAGTTTTTGCTGTATTTTCAGCATCAGACTGAAGAAAGCTGGGACATCTGGATGGGAAATTCATATTCACATTAAGAAGCACCATGAGAGATATTAGATTCTCATGAGAACATGCATTGTGGACCTACTTTTCTGCAAAGAAAAGAGAAAGGAAAAATAGCCATTCCAGTTCACAGAATAATTCATAGTTTTCCCATGAGCCCCTTATCAGAGAGTGCTATACCCATGCAAGATTGAGTTAATTCTGCATTTAGAAAGTTATTTTTTTATACTTTTACACAGACATTAAAATGATTTGTTCTCACACTGTTATGTGTTCTTCTTGTATTTCTTAGCCCTAGGG
Source organism: Bombycilla garrulus (assembly GCA_013400315.1). Classification (NCBI taxonomy): domain Eukaryota; kingdom Metazoa; phylum Chordata; class Aves; order Passeriformes; family Bombycillidae; genus Bombycilla; species Bombycilla garrulus. The sequence continues at coordinate 60,542 of VXBU01012722.1, read as the reverse complement.
CAACTCAGCTACCTTGCCTAGACCATTCTATGGTTTTACTGCTATGTGCCTTCGGAAGGAAAGCTGCCAAGGGCTCTTCCTTTAGTCCAGAATTTTTCCAACTGGAAAGTGAGGGTCTTTTTTTTTTTCTCATTTCCTGTTCTTGCCTTATTTATTCCCTGTATGGGAAGATTAGGTCAGGTGGGTTGAGGAAAAGGGCTTCACAGGAATGGAACACTTCTATTTGTGGTTACCTCTTTGATTTTGGAAGACCATTATGAAACACTGTATCTTGAAGCATGCTGTATGAAATGGTTCAAACCTATTCCGCTGTCACAAGTTAACCACACCATTACAGTACTCGGAGATTTTTTATGCTGATTGTTGGTATTAAATTGATTGTTTCTATTATTGATTGCTTATAGTTACTTATTATAGCTTGATAAATATATATTCACTTCATTAACCATAGTTAAACTTGCAAGTGGTAATTTATGTGAAAATATATTTACTGCTGGTGAACTGTATGGCATTTTTTGTAATCTGAAATAAAGCAGAGAAATTTAGGGGACAAAAGTGTCTGTAGTCTTGTGTATTACAGATTAGAATGAATGCACAGTCACAATCTTGGAACACCCACAGGCTGGGTAACCCTCAAGGGTATGGCATTGATATGATACAAAGAACAGAGCAGTTAGCTCTCTGAAAACCACAGTTTTGATCTGATTCAGTTCTGCTGCTCATTGTTTTCAAGTTTTTATTCAGTTTTGAATACTATAATAATTTTTTCTCTCTATTAAAATGTGAGATGATATATTCTTAGACCTCATGGCTAAGGCTTAAGGGTTGAGGTACTCAGCCCTCAGCTCTGTCAGTCCCTTATGCTGGTACAGAAATTATGCACAAGAATGGATTTTTTAAGAATTTTATTTTAGTGAACCTCTTTTGCAAAGCTTTTTTCCCCATATTAACTCACTGTATAGGAAGGTGAGGACAAAAGAAAAGGAAGCAAAAAATTGCTTTTAATACACCTTTCAGTAAAATCTACCCAGCCTTCATGTGTATTAAAATAACATAGGTAATGTGTTACATGAGTTAAAATAACAGAAAATAACGTGAAAACTTAAATCATCATCCAGAATAATGGGTCAGCAGTGCTCTGTAATTTCTTAAACCATAGCTTAAATGTGTTCAACAGACATAGCACGGTGCACTCTGCCATCAAAGAAACTCACACCAAGTGGGAGTAAATTAATGAGAGCTGTTTCTGTAAAGTTCAAAGAATATTTTGCTATCATGTGCTGCAAAAAAACAACTTTAAAGTTTGTAAGGTCTGTATTTCCATTGTTACTGATTAAAAGAATATCTCAACAGAGCACATGTACACAAGAACAACATGCATTAGATGCCAGTTTTAAACAAAATCTACTCAGCTTTCAAACTTAAAGCTTGTGAGGCATGCATTGATTCAGACTAACATGGAATGAAAATTCAGGGTATCACAGCTATGGTAAGTAAACACCAAATCTCGTCTAAATTTGTACACAGAGAATTATCAGCTTAATTTAAAATGTCTACTGGCTTTGGTAATTAAAGTAAAACCTCACATTGACCACAGAAATTAAGATTCATTCTCATAATATTAAACATCAACAGAGATGCAATGAAAACCTAAACAGTTCTTAATAATGTATCTGCTAAACCAAGAAGAGGAAACAGTTTTAGAATTGTAGCCACTTGTATTTTATTCTTTTAAGTTCTCAACTTAACTGCAAATGTTTATGTTTTTCATTACACACTTGAAGGAAAAATCACTATCTATTTATTAAACTTAACAGCTGCTTATGCAAGCATTGCATTTCAAAGTATTATTCTTCAGACTTAGCAATAAATTTGTGCATATTAATTGCTTTGCAACACATTTTTCAAAGCCTTTGAGCAAGGTGTTTTGTTACCGTGATTATTCTGGCATTATTATTCAGTATAATGCAACAGTTGTCATTGTTGTTTATTTTATTTATTTCAGCATGTTAATGTACTGATTTAATCCACAGCCAATTTAAAAGGAAACCTAAAGTCGGTATTACAAATGCTGTCCTTAAGTAATATTTAATATTATGGACATGTAGAAATTATATCACTTGCATAGATTTCATGAATGTGAGATTGAATTATAACTAAGTCTCTGAATGAAAAGAATAGTTGTCATCCTCTGTACTTCCATATTATAATGTAGAACTTGCAAAAGGTCGGCTGTAATAGAGAAAGTTAAGTATGAGTTTTTATCCAAAAGTCGAAAAACTAACAAGACAAAGTAAATACAGACACAGCTAATCTTTTTGCTACCAAATAAAAGCATATATATCATTATAAAATATAATAATGATGTACTGCAGTGCCTGAGGTACCCTGGTACACTGGTTGTACTAATGCTAAGGGCATGCTATTTGCAGCTCTGAAACCTTTCAGCTGTGCTACTGCTGCAGCAGTGCTTTACTGCAGCCCCTTTGGTCTTATTTTTTCTTTTGTGTCTGTACTGTTATTCTCATACTGTTGATCTCATGGACTTGTAGCCGCGCCTGTGTTGGTGGGTTATCGCGGGAAGTGGCTGTGATTGGTATAATGACTCCTCTTTAAATGTCTATTCTTTCCTGTTGTTTGGCAATTTTTAGGTATTTAAAGGTTTTTTAATCCAGTTTTCTCTAATATAGAGAAAACCAAACAGCATACGGTAAAATAGACAATGGTCTCTTAAACACTTGACTTCATTAACCAATAATACTTGTGCACAGAAGCCTTAACAGATAATCAATATTCAGTGATAACACATGATTGGTATATATTCAACCTGTGCTAACATCATCACAAACAGGAACAAATTACCGCAAATAAGAAAGGGTCATGGAAAAATTATATAGTTCTAGGGGCTACAGGCAAGGCAAAGAAATCATCATCACAGCTGTTGTGTTCCTCCTCACTTCTTTCGCTGAAGACAACCTCCTTTAGAGGATGCTCATCTGGGACCCTGCCAGTGCTCTTCCAGGCCTACCACTCATAAATCTTCATCTTCCCTTGCCCCTGCTTTTGCCCAGTTTTCCTTGTTTTCCTCTCCTTCTTCCCCTTTTTTATTCTTCCCCCAAAGTAACTTTCCGTATTAGAGATGCTGTATGCTGTCAGTTGTTGCATCCACTAATAATTAACTTGACATGTGACTTATGGGTATTAAAATCTTGGACTGATCTTATGACATACTGATTTTTGAATCTATGGGCTGCTCAAGGAGAGAAAATAGCTTTACTGGATCTCCCTGCAAATGACTTTTATTTTAATTTTTCATAATCATACTGACTTTGTTAAAACCTCTTGGTGACAATTTCTTTGAACATTAATAAATTAGTGTTGAATTAAAGATGACAGAATATTTTTCCCATAAGACACACCAGAATTACAGTTTTCCCTCTGATAGTACTTGAAAGAATCTAATCTAATGAAATATTAGTTTCACCTAAACATTTTTGCTAAAGCAAATAATATTATTTGTATATTTTGAGTAAAATATTTTCTCTTTCACTCATTTTTAGGGTTAATAATAGGCCTAGTCAAAAGCAAGGGTTATTTTCCTAGATAAAAAGGAGTGAAAAAGAAAAAGGCGCTGCTCGGTTGTGTTGCAAACACAATAACTCAAAGATAATCTGAGGATAACCTTCATGTGACCATGTGTAGGAATGCTTGGAGAAAGGCTTTAACCCTTGTTCAGAGCTGGAATATTTGATCAGTTGCTGTTTCTTGCTGTTCATTTCCCTCTCTACTGCAGGACTATGGTATAATGTAGGAGGTCCTGATCCTGTGTTTCCAACAGCACTATCATCTACTCTCAGCAATCAAAATAACAGAATAAAATCAGTGCTATCATGTTAAATTTTAAAATTGGTGTACTTTGGCCTAATGAATAACTAATGGACACATGTAAATAAGTACTAAAGCAGAATAAATAAATAACAGGAACAGGAAAGATGAGACAGGGATGAGGAGTAAAAAGCATGAATTCACCAAAGTGGAGTAATGCTTGAGAACCTTTTTTGCTTTTTATGAAAAAAATGACTGGCTTGGCAGATGAGCGGAGAACAGTCTACCTGGAAATCAGTAAGGCTTTTGACATGATTCCCATAGAGGAGCTGATGATGTAAAGGTGCTAGGGTGGTGTCACAATCCGCTTTAACATCAAGGTGGAAATCATGATGGTTCGAGGGATCTCGAGGTGCAAAATAAGAGGCAATAAGCAAAGGACTATAATTTCAATAAAACAACAAAGCACTTTATTGATTGCTGATCAACTAAATTATGTGATAGAGGGAAGAGAGAGAAAGAGAGCAAAGTAGGGAGAGAGAGAGAAGGTGGGATATAGCTACCAACAGCAAGATGAAGTCCTCACGGCCCAGCCAAAAGACGCATCTTCTTCCGTGGGGAGATCTCAAGAGTCCCTTCAGAGAGTCACAGTTTTTAAGCCTTTTTCCGAGGCGAGTGGCCTCTGGCCAAAAGGCAGGGAGATTTATGGCCTATTATGAGCAAGGCCCATAGCTGATCAGCGCAGTTTCGAGGAGCAGGTATGTGCTGTGCCGTGGCAGTATGCATACTGTACCGTGATGGTACCTGTGTGCCAGCCGTCCTGCCCGAAGCACTGTACCATGGAGCAGAACACTTAAAGTGATTACCAAACATCTCCCCCCTCAGCCAGGCCAGGGTGTGTCTTGTGGGGTCTGTCCCACTCTCTGTCCTGACGATAGCAAGGCAAAATGAGATCTTTGGGCTGACCCTTATAGGTGGGTTTAAAATTGGCTACACAGCTGTGCCCAGAGGTTTATGATGAATTGGTACACCTAGTTGGAGGCTAATGACTAGTGGTGTACCCCAGGAGTGAGTACTGGGTTCAATCCTGTTTAACATGAACATTAATGATCTAGATAATGGGACAGAATGTACACCAAACAGTGAGGAGTGGCTGACATGCAAGAGGATCATGCTACCGTTCAGTGTGACTTTGACAGATTGGAGAAATGGGCTGGCACTGGTACTGGACTTGCATGTTCAGCAAATGCTTAATGTAATACATTTGAGGCAAGTACTTTTTATGCATTCCAGTAAGAAAGGCAATCAGGCTCTGTGAGATATTGATTAAAATGTGATTTACTGGACATAACAGGTGAAGAAAAAAGGCAGTAACACAGATAACCTTACATACCTTCAAATGGTGAGAACCCTAAGTTTTAAAGGATTGAACAATAACCCAGTAGTCAGAGCATTGCACTCTGCACAGATCCTTTCTGTGCTGTTTGCCAGCACTGTTTACCTTAGAGGTTTTATAGTATTTTCTCATTAGCAAAAACATCTCTATTCATCATTTATATTGTCAAGCAAAGGAATGTTTTATGTAAACTTGCTGCTTACCCTCAAGACAAGAAGACACATGAGGTGGCACAAAGACCAGGGGACGAGAGGGAGCTGCATATGGACTTCATGTTAGAATTAATCAGTGAAATTCATCTGGAGACCACAAGTGTGTACAGCACAGCACAGACCCTCGCATACTCAGGTCAGCCATTCCAGGGATCACTGATTCCCTGATGCATAGAAGTGTTCGGGTTAGGACCACTGTACCCCAGCTTAGCTGTTACATTTTCCCACACTATTGCAAGCACTGTTGACAAAAAGTAGACACTGTCAAAGTCAAGCAATAAATTCACACCACCAATTAGTGTCACAGAGTAACAATATGACTATTTTCAGCAGAGTGCACCAAAAGGATGGATAGAAGGAAGATTAGGGTGAAAGACTGCAGTAACACTGAGGAAAGGATGCTGCATTTGCAATGGTTCTGGTGCTCTAAAATAAAATTTATTTCCAGATAAATTGTCTTGACTTCATCCCTGAGAAAAGAAGCTGCAAGGATTTGAGGAACTATTGTCCTTCTGGACTAGACACATGAAGTAGTTTCATGTTCATTATCTCAGGCATAATCCTAAAATTTTGTGTATCCTGAAATGATATCTAATTAAAGATTATTCATGAGCTGGAAAAAGGGGAACATTGCATGACCAAATCCTATCAAATTTGCAGGCAGATTTCTTACTTCCTACATTTTAATGTAACAAGGGAGTATGTATTATAAAGAATTTAAATATAGAAATGTTCAACAGCAGCACAGCATTGATCTGCACACGGTATGAACTACTACAGAGAGCACCTGTTGTGTAAGTGGCACAATTAAACAAAAGAATGAGTGTAAATTATCCTCCCACATCAAGAAAAGAGTACTGGGGTTAATAAGATGGAAAAAATGTATGAAATCTATCCAAATTAAAGGCATTCTATAATTAGAATCCTTCCTGCTGCATTATTCATTATAATAGAATTAATGGGGAAGAAATGCAGATTTATCTAGATGAAAAAATCATTTTCATTCATTTCTGTATCCATATAAATTATATGACTTATGAATTAGTTAATAATCTGTTACTTATCATTACAGTCATGATATTACTCCAGTGCCAAGGTTCTGAGGGCATCACTAGTCCTGACTAGTCCAGCTGGGCTTTGGGGCTGAATCTACCCTGCCTACAGCCTAGGATCCTATTTCAGCTTCCTGGGATTTTCCCCATCCTGTCCAATAGCCAGTATCTGAACAGGACAATCCTAGTGACTGGGTAGTACCGCAAATTCAGTTGCTTTGACTTGTGTTTCTTCTTTCTGCCTCACAGGAAGGATTTCAGTTCTCCTACTGCGGCACGTACAAGAGAATGCTTTAGCACATCTATTAGGTAAATGAAGTCTCTGACTACTTTTGTACCTTTTTTTTTTTTCTGAATTCTACTCTCATCAGCCATATTACAGCGTTACTGTGCAGCTGGCACAAACACTGTACTGATATTCTGCAGTGAGTTTAACATTTCTGCTTCCTTCTCAGGATGGCAAATTCTTCAGTTCTTCCCCCCATATTTGTTATGGACAGTAATACATACATGGTCTGCACAAGAGGAGTAGGGAAAGGATATGTGGAGCAGTGGTGGAAAAACTCTGAGTCTAAATTGTGTTCATAGTTTAATGGGGTTTTTTGAAGCTATACTCAGGGAGCAGAAAGAGAGCTTCTGCATTACCCCCCTAAAGTTCATGAAGTTCAGAGAACCAGCATGAACCAATAAACTGCTTAGTCTGCATTGCCTGTCTAACAGCTAAGATTCCAGTTTAGATTGCTTACAGAAATTTTCATGGTGATTTGTGGGTAGGGATTCTCTAATTTGGATCTTGCAATCTGGTACCACTTCAGAAGTAAACTTTGAAGAAGCAGTTCTGACCTTGATTAACATCTGATGAGACTATATGATCTGGAAACCTTTGAGAATGTAGGAGATTGCTCCTCCTACATCTGCTGAGCCACCTGTGTCAGTCTTTGTTATCCTCCTAGTCTGATTGAAGAGCTGGTCTCTCCAGCACAAGGTTGAGGGTGTATTAGGGACACACAGCTTACTCTGTATGCAGTATATACACATATACACAGCTGGCAAGACAGCAGGCACAGGGCACGCACAGAGCACTCATGAGCTCAGGCAGTCCCCACCTCTCTGGCTGAGCAGGAGGAGGGGCCAGTATTGAGGGTCAGTAATGCACCTCCACCCTGGTCAGCTGGAATATATGTAGGCATATTTATATACATATTTTAAAAACAGTCCATATTTATGTTTGTGCATGTTTGTTTATATGTACAGTTTAGATGCCTCCAGCAGCTAAACTTAGGGTATGCCCAGTAGTTGCACCTGCATCCCAGTCTCCCCAGTGGATGGCAGGTAGGACACATACAAACTCCATTCTCTTTGCTGATAAGGACTGTCTTACCCTGCCACATCTGCAAACACACAAAACCACATGCACCCACAGTCATCACTGGCTGGGATTTCTCTGATCCCCAACAGCAACCTCCAGCCCAGAGATTTTACCCTTAGAGAATTCTTGAAAGTCATACTACCTCGCCTACTCAACAGCTCACCTGGCTTGCTCTTCACCAGTGCCCTCACACTTGTACTCCTGCCTTCAGTCCAGGCATCACAGGCACACATGGCTTTGACCCCTGGAACCACCCTGGTGCCTGTCACTAGGTTTCACTCACTCAAGTCTCTCCAGTAACTGTGACCATGGACACACAGGTCATCTGGAGCCATGTTTTGACTCCCCTTGCTGACACTCAGATCACTCATAAACGTATGCACATGGGCTTAAGAGCCTGTTACTGGAAAAATAACTGAAGGCAGAACCTAAAGAGAAGAAAGGACAGACTGCAGTGATCAGGTGCAGGATGTCTCTAGATTCTACTGAAAAGACCCTACTTACATGTGACTGGATCTTTTTATTTCCTTATCTCTTAATTTGCCCGCCATAGTTCCTTCCACAAACCATGTACATCTGCCCCTTATGTTGCCTTTGGTTCCTCCCACATACATTACATAACTCAGGTAATCCCAAAATTATGTTTTCCTGCAACCTATGTTGTCTAAAACCGACGGGCAATAACCACCTCTTAGTCCAAAAAGGTGTTGCGGAGGGTTGTTCCCATTATCTTGGTGGGTTTTACACCTGAAAAATAGATCTGCAGGTCCTGGAAAAGTCTTGTGAGTCTGGACCAGATGTTCCTTCTCAGGGATCTGTAGTTTGGGATCCTTTGCTTTTCATCTTGCCTGTGTGCTCCCCTGTACTTCCGGAGATGGGCCTTTGATGGTCTGGTGGTCCTCCTTTGATAAGCTGGAGAGCAGCCAGGAGAGGTTAGTAGTTAATTTATCCCACTGATTCTTTCTTTTCCACTCAATTAGTGTGTGCAGAAGTTTCTTATCATTTCTCGTAACAATATCCTTCACTAGGACTCTAACATTTGAACATGAAGTCTTGTTTATCACATCTGATTTAATGACATATACTGTTTATGCTATAGGCTTATTTCAGAAGTACAAGTCCCTGTGCAGTCTTTGTGGAGTGTATCTGAAAAGAAATGGCTCATCTACCATGTTTTCAAATCACTTTGTGTCACCTAAGATTTAGAGACGCATTCTACATGAGTACAATACAGAACAGTTTTAATTGAGGGATTAATCAGCAATGGATCATTAATTAAATCTTTATTTCTTTAACATTATTTGAGAGTATTAAGAACTACAATATGGGAAAATATGTTCTGGAGGATAAATCCTATCTTCATCTTATTTTATCTTTTGAGTTTTATATATTGCAGAATAAAATTCTAAGACTACAGACACTTTTTTTCTCAACACAATGCTTTGCTTTTGGGGAGGTTTCATTCTGAGTGCAGAATTACTGAATCATTGTAGAATAATGCATTTTTCTATGCTGCCAGTAGAGAAAGACAGATAACTTGCCTAGGTTTTCTGAATTGCTCCCTGGAGGTACCTAATTTTCCTTTCTGAGTGTAAGGCATCATTACTGCCTGCTACGAGAACTACAACTTTACCAAGTAGGACAGACTCTTCTGCCTAGGAATTGCAATACACTAGTTAGGCACCCGTAATACAGCATCTGACTCCAACTCAAAATAAATAGCACCTACCCTGAGCTTCCTGAGCCAGAAAAAAATTAAAAATCCATTAAGTTACTTACTATTTTAGAGTTGAAGCTTTCATGATCTTCAAATTCCAGAAATGTTGCAAAGTTTTCTGATGATAAAATTGCTTCTTCATTAGTTGGATAAATTTCAATGCATTAAAGAAGTTCAATCCCTTCATTGAAGATTTCTATCGATTTGCATAGGGTTTTGGAGGAAAAAAGTGAATACAATCAGAATTTATGGAAAGTTCATGAAAAAAAACCCAGACACCCCCAAAAGTTTCTAGTCTTGTGCCTGTACTGAGAGAAATATTCCTTAGGTTAATGACATTTTTTTTCAAATATTATTGTCATGTTCCACTCCTAAGAGGAATGAAGCATCCAAGATTCATAAACACCCATAGTAAAAGAAGAACAACAAATGCCAGAGACCCAAAAACCTTGCAAATCTTATTTGTAAATTATACACTTGTCATTGAAATTGGTACAGTTAGTCCCTTATTGTACAGTAGTAAGAGAAATACAAGGAATAAAGGTAAGAGATAGATATTAAAAGGAGAGAGAGAGAAAGTGGAAAGGAGGTTCATCAGTCCTGGGTCCAATGTTGTTCTGGCCAACAGTGCCCAGGGTCCTGGGGGTCACCACGTAGGCTTCGTGGTTATGCCTTTTTATAGATAAGATTTCCCTGTCCCAGGGTTAAGGTTCTCATATGCAAGAGTTAGCATGCACCATCCATTCTTCCATTTCTTCTGGAAATTGATAGAGGCTCTTCAGGGGTCTTTGGTGCTGTTGTTTCCTTCTTTACTGGTCTTGCCTGCTACCTGACTCTTTCCTGATCTTGCAACGTACTTTGTTGACGCGGCCCCTCAGAATCCCAGCTAGCTCTGACCACTACTTTGTGACTCCAAAGGGCCACACCAAGAGTGGGGAACCACCCTGACAGGTGAGGCTGTCGGGGCGGAACCTCAGAGCTCAGGCTCTACAGGAATGCTGTGCATCAGGTGTGAGATAAAGGGATGAGAAGAGCCTCCAAGATTCTCAGGTTCCAGCAACAGCATTTATTCCACTGGAGGGGGGAGAACAGAACCCTGAGCACTGCTGTTNGACAGTGAGGGGTACCAGGAGTAACTATAGGGAGAGACGAAGTTTTAAAAATTAACAGGGGGAGGTAGGACACAACCATTATATAAAGAAGAAAAATAAACAAGGGCCGCCACACTTTATTGTGCTTATTTCCAGGAGCTGGGACAGGCCACTTGCCACAGGAAAGTGCTGCTCCACTTCCATATGGCCCCCTTCTCCACCCATATCCCACTCTTTCCTGCCAGTTTCAATAGCATGTTTTTATGCAACAGTCCTCGGTTGACTCCACAACTACTGGTGCTCGAGACACACACATTAGCCCCTTATCTTCTGGGCTTCTACAATTATTTAAGTGGAAGTGAATTGTAATTTTATGTCAAAAATCTGCCGATTTCTAAAGTGCATAACCATTGTTTCTATTGTGATCATAAATGCTGAGTAAGTAATATACACTTCTGAAAACTCAACAAAAGTTTCCCTCAAGTGTCTTATTATCCCTTGGGAAAAGTATCATGTCAAACCTAAACATATGTAATATATTATAAAACATATAAATATATATATGATAACCCTCCATCTTCTTCTCCATTGTACCAAAGCTATAATAGATTTTTTGGAGTCTACTCCAGAGAAACTTTCATTTAATCATCCACATTAGCTAGAGTAATTACAATATTCAGTACCTGACACTCCTAGACCTCCAAACAGAATTACCTTGAAGTGTTATTTGTACTGGCATCTTAGTATTCAGAAGATGCTGTGCAATTTCTGCCAAACTCCTGAGATTCAATAGCTGTAATGTCTTTTATCTGACTTCCACTTTCCTTCAATAAAGAAACTGAGGATCTATTTTCTTTGAGATGTATAAACTTATCAAAATGGATAACATCTAAGCAACAGAGCACTAACACTCACAAAAATCAGAGGCTGCGATCAAACTTTGTCACACATCAATCTGTCGTGTACATTGCTTGTTGAAGAAAAATATCTCAAGTTAATAATTGTTTCTGATTTTAAGAGCAGGATATTACATTGAACATTGAGGAACATTGAAGAACATTGAAATGGTAAGTTAAATATTATAATTCTGAGGTAACACAGATGTTTTCAATATCAATGTTTATAGGAGAAAGATAGGTATCTATGTTTGAAATGCAGTCACCAAAACATTAATTTAAACATGATCTTTTTCAGTAGTGAAACCCAAACTTCAGTTTTTCCTAGACTGAAACATTATGATATTTAAACTGGTGAGTTTATTTCCAGATAGAGAGCTGTAATGAAAATTTTCAGGGTTGCTGTGTCTTAGAGGAATATTCCTGGAGAGTTGTTTCACTCGCTACATTAAAATGGCTAATGAGGGACTGCAGGTAGGACAGCAGTCACAGTCTTATCTCAACATCTCTGCTGTTTTAGCTGAAATAAATCACATTGTTCACTTTGCAATTCCCACTATTAACATTCTCTTTCCGCTGTGCCTTCACTTCATTTTGTAGCTCAGTCCACATTTTCTGAGGGAATTAAACATTCTTCCACAACTTTCTTGGAGAATTTTAAGGTTTCGTCATAATATATCATTTAATGGTTGTTCATAGGATGACAAATCAAGTATGTGATATTGTAGGGGCAATAAGTTATTTTTTTCAGATGTTGAGAATTAGGTGACATAATTTCTTTTGTGCTTAACTTCCAAAATATTCTACACTATCATTATATGTTACATTGGGATTGCAATAGGGAGCGACAGGCTAGGAAAGAAATCTGATCCTCTGTCAGGAAGAAATGCAGATTTTCAAACCAGAGATTAGACTTGGATTTAGGCCATCCTTCCTGGGTAATGGAATGAGTCAGAAGCATTGATGAGAATGACACTGGGAATTTGTCAGTACCAGTATGATATATGTTTACATAAATTTGTATGTGCTTTAAATGAGAGTTATATGATCAATTGCTTTCAATTTTGCAATGTTTTCAGACTTTTTTTTTCATTGTACGCCTTATCTGGGGAAGATGTGTCAAGGGTGAGTAGAAAACAAAAATAAATTATGGAAATTGTATATGAGTCTTTAGACACTGAGGTGTTATTTACTTACTTGTCTTGCTAGCTTTATAGATGTCTGACATCACTTCTTCTGCATATTATATGGCCATATCTTCAGGAATTATATTTTTATTGCTCAAAATTTCTGAAAATAAACATCAAAGCAACAGTGACAGTGACAAAATAGAAGTTCTTAATATAAATCTGGAAAGCTGTCATTAAAATAAATATTTATATACATTCAATTAGTTTTTAAAGTAAATTATCTTTCTATTTTACAAGAGGTACAAAATGTTATGAGAGGTGAAATTTATATCCTAGAGGAAAATATTTGAGAAACAGAATTTTTTTTCTCTCTGTTTCTATCTCTATAAGATCTTTACTTTGGCCAGCACAAAAAAATGAATACCTGAAATAGATTTCAGATACTTCAGACATTATGAGGTTTAAGATTCCAGTTTGAACTTCATGCACATTTGAATTAATGATAGATTGCATTTGAATGTTTATGTTGGTTTCCAGTATAGCACAATATCTATGTGCAAATTTGAGGTATCAATTTTAATCATCCTACCATAAATCCTTTCTCTTTTAAGGTTCATAATTATGACCTTCCAGTGCCTGAAGGGAGACTGCAAGAAAGGTGGAAAAGCTNNTTTTTTACAAGAGCATGTAGTAATAGGACAAAGAGGAATGGCTTCAAACTGAAAGATCTCTATAGATTAGATATCAGGGAGAAATTCTTTACAATGAGGTTAATGAGACATGGGATGTGTGTGGCCCATTCCTGGAAGTGTTCAAGGCCAGGTTGGATGAGACTTGGAGCATCCTGGTCTAATGGGAGGGGTCCCTGGGCACAGCACAGTGGTTGGAACTAAAATGGTTGTTAAGGGCCCCTCCAACCCAAAGTATTCTATTATTATATGGCTTCTTCAAGGGAGCTCACTTGCTAAAACTCAAAACTTTGTAGGGACATTGTACCATATATCTAAAAGTAGCACTATTTCCTACTCCTCTGAGCATCAATGTTCTTTGAAAAAATTAAAAATGTGGGAGGAAAAACAATAGGTTTATTTGAAATAGGAAAGGAAAATGTCCATAGTTCTGTTCTTACTGTCTAATATGGTATAATCAAACACATTTGCTTGATTGGCCTTGCACTTTATCTTTGAATTGCCTACTTTAGATTGCCTCCCATGCAAATAATTTCTGATAATAAGATATTTTCATTGGTGAATGTTTTTATTGTTTCAGAGGCAGTTTCAATTAATGTCATACATTTCATTTTAATGAAAAGAGACCTTCAAGAACTTATTAAATACACTGAATAATCAATCGAAAGAATTTCCCCCTTTTCTAGCTCCATTGCCGTGGAACACCATTGTGGTTCTTTCAATAGGGACTATCTATCTCATGAACTAATTGTGTAGAATTACCACACTTACTACGTTATGCAACCAAGAACAAAAAATTTTTACACTGTAGGAATTTAATGACCTCCAGTTTATATTAGCCTCCAAGTACTTTTCTGTAACATTATTTTTTATTTAGGAAAAAAAAAGA
>VXBU01012722.1:19100-46239 GCA_013400315.1 Bombycilla garrulus | reverse complement strand
ATGTTTTTAACAAAAGAAACTTTTTTTTTTTTTTTGTTCAGAAAGGAAACTATAATTTCTATTTGAGAATTTTAAACATTCATTGCACTTAAATGGAATAAGTATATTTATAAATAATAATATAATATTTAAAAGAAATTAAATATCATGTAGAAATTAATTAATCCTATTATTTTAAATTATGTTCAATGAGCTCAATACAAACCCTAGGAAATACATCACAACTTTGTCTATATCTGTTTATCTTAAAACTTACACGTGAATGAAGTGGAAAAGATAAACATCCAATTATGCTAAAGAAAAAGTAAGTCTAGCTTAGTTAAAATAAATGAGACCATTTTGTAAAAACAAATTACACTCAAAGCTAGTGATCACTCAGGTTTCACCAAGATTACATATATTAAATTGAGCATAAATAAAGACTCTGCAATTTTTAATTTGAAATTTTCTTTAACAGCTGTCATGCTTGTTTTGGGAAGGAAACATAATTTAGCTTAATCTAGTTTTGGCACAATTTTAATTTAATACTGACTAATAATATCCAGTGTTCATTCTGCTTTATTGCTCTAGCCTTTCACAGAGAAAGACTGTCAGACTATGAAATTCCCAAAGCAGAGTTTTTATTAGTACTTCACTTTAAATAAAGCTCTTTACCTCCTTCCAGTTTGTTTTCTCTTAATTTAACTAGATAAGGGAACATTCTCCATAAAAATTACTTTGAATTTCTGTAATAACAAGCTGTCCTTTGATTTAAAAGGTTAAGCAGTTCAAGTCATTTGATAAAGATTTATATTCAGCTGGAAAAATCCAAGAAATTGTCTCCAGCTTTTAATTTAATATTGATTTAATTGAACTGAATTCACTGACTTTTTGTGGGTTGTTCAGAATTCATTCTGACTTAATTCAAATTCATATTTCAATTTTTAGCATTGTTTCCTTATAGCAAGACTATTAAGTCAATTTATATGTCTTCTCCATATGCAAGTACTGGATTTTGATATACTTCCTGGATTTGAGCAAGACTTTAGTCTGCAAATTATCTTCTGCTGTTAATGACATCATTTAAACTGGAAATAATACATAAACTTAGTGAAATCATCATCCATCCCAAAATTATACTGCAGCCGATTAAAGAAAAAAAACCAAAAAACCCCCTGTAAAATATATTGCTTCCTGAAGGAAGGAGACTGTTGAGATGACGCTCACTTTCACAGACCGGTTGTGCCACAATAATGCCTCCTACTAAAAATGAAACCTGAAGACATTTCAAGTTTGGTTTAGGCTGGTCCCATTATCAAAATTAAAGTCAGGGACTCTTAAAATATGACATCAATTATATTTTCACGTGACATGTTTCTGCCTTTCAGCATTTGAAGGGCATTTATAAGAAAGATGAGAACAGATGTTTTAGTGGTGGCAATGGTTTTAAAATAAAGGAGGCTTAGTTTAGACTAGTTATAAGGAAGAATTTTCTTAGAGAGGATGGTAAAACACTGGCACAGGTTACCCAGAGAGGTGGATTCCCCATCCTCAGAAATATTCAAGATCCAGTTGGATGTGTCTCTTTGCAGCATGATTGAAATGAAGTGTGCCCTATTCTTTGCAGGAAAGTTAGACTAGCTGACCTTTGAATCTGTCTTCCAACCCAAGCTTTCTATGAATCTGTGAATCTATGAACTTTCAGAACTGATGCTGTCTAAGACATTTCTGAGAATCTGACTGTAAATTTGTGGAGAGAACAAACCAACAAAACTCAAAAACCCCAAAACAAACAAAAAAATGAAAAGCCCAAACTGGATTGCAAATTTAGAATTTTGAAAGAATTACTGTGCTTTCTGGTATCTGCAGCTGAAAAGAAGGATACAATATGGCCTCATGTGTCACGTGTTCTAACATTATGTATTGGTCTGTAAGTATGAGAAAACAGAACAAAAGTAAACAATGGACAACAATAAATCAAAATTAAGATAATTGCTACTTTAATGTAGGAAATGTGGTTTTAGAAGCCACTTGACTTTGCAAATAATCTGTACTCTAAAATATGTTAATGATAATGTGTTCAGAGTCAGCAAAGAACAGATTTGTGGGTCATGTCAAACTACATTAAATTGTTTGTTATGAGATAAATGAATGACGCTAAAAGCTTTAGAACATTTAATGCTTGAGCAGCTTTTCATCTAATTTCTTTCTTAGTTTTCCATCTGGAAGAATGATAGCGTAGCACATTGGCCTCTTCTTCATCACCTTTTACTAGTGAAGTGAGAGTGAGCTATTTAATAAAGGTCAAAAAACTAGGACCTATGGACATTATGACAAAATGTAGATTTATTTGACAAACTCACAAAATTATTGTACAGTGAGCTTTTCATTGGGAAAAGTGAGAAGAAAAAGGAAAAATAAATGTTTACATATCAACACTTAAAATCCCATAGTTTATTACTTTCTTCAACAAGTAGCATTGGAGTAGTTGGCTTTAAGAGAGACCATACTACTAGTAATTTATTTAAATGAATGGAAAGTGGGATGGGCAAACTGCACTTCACCTAATGATATGTTAACTAGATTATCACAATACGTTCTGAAATAGTAGAGTCCCTGTACAAGCACTATGCAGAGAATACCATAATTTGTCTGATGAGGTAGAGTACTTCAGCTTTGTCTGTACAACAGTACTGAACATTTCTAACTGTTATAGCATTAACAGAATCATTATTCAATTATCTTACTGGAGTTACTGCAACTTATAATGGAACTTTAGACCAGATGGACAAGATTTGTCTGCTTTTTATTTATTAAGTTAAATAATAATATCTTAGGCACCTAAATTTGAGTTGGCAATTTCAACTTATTTTTGCCACTGTTCT
The DNA here is from genome assembly GCA_013400315.1 of Bombycilla garrulus. Classification (NCBI taxonomy): domain Eukaryota; kingdom Metazoa; phylum Chordata; class Aves; order Passeriformes; family Bombycillidae; genus Bombycilla; species Bombycilla garrulus. Next base: position 43,375 of record VXBU01012722.1, on the reverse strand, counting down.
TCCACAAGTTTTGCAAAACAAAAGCATCTTTTCCCTCGTAATGAAATTTTGCTCACCACAGTAACATAAAAAAAAAGGCAGTTGGTGTGTACACACAAAAAACAGTGAAAGATTTCATGAACATCAACTGTTGCATCATTTCTCCGGTAACCTTCTACTGACATCTTCCAGCATGTCATGTGCCAGAAGGACAAAAGCACAAAAAATTGTTTTCAGATCCCAAAAGAAAAGGCATGACAGCAAATATTATAATAAACTTGCTGTAATAAAGCAACGAGTTGCTTTAATAAAGATAATGAGTTTACCTTCCAGCCCTTTAGATGGTTTCATGTAGCACCAGATGGACCTCAGATAGAGAGTCATAGCATGCTGTGCAGAGCCCACCCGTGGGAATTGTCATTTTCCCTATGCGATGTCCTCTCTAGTGTAACAAACAAAACCATAAGGCTTGTTTTGACACATAGGAATATTATCTCTTAATGTCCACTACAGCAGTCTTAGCTGTACATATCTACAAACTATATTTAATAACAGTGGGTATACAGGGTATTTCAGCACAATCTCTTATGCTCTGATGTATATAGGGTTATACTGTGGTGACTCAAGCTATATGTGGTGACTCAAGCTATACATATGGGTTTCTCAAGCTATAAATACAAAATCTAGTATGGCTATTGTGGATTGCTGTACATCTCTACCTCCTTAACTCTAAGGTCTTCTGCGAGGCTCCTAATATATGGCATCAGTAGACATAGACTTTTCCCAAGCATCAAGTGCATGTTTTTATTTGAAAGCATGTTTGGATTGGTGATTTACACAGTCTTTAGAACTTATGTGAAAAGCCCAAAATTGCACACTATAGGGATGCAATGACTTCTTTAGAAATATTCCCATTATTATTCATGTTTATATGACTGACCTTACCACAGGAACTGAACAACATCTCATGTTATTTGGGAAGACGCTTCCATTATAAGAAAGAAAGTGATGTTACCAATGGTACTTCTCAATTATACTTCTTCATTATGCTGCGAATATGAGTACCACAAGGCAGAGGATGCAAAATAATTTTGGTGTTAGGGCTCAGAACAAAAGATATTTGCTCATAACCTGTAGAGAAATTATCTATGGAAGTTTATTTTGTTTGTTTCTTTGTCTGGAAAGTTGTAATGTTTCTTAGCTTATCTTGCCAAATAGTGTTATATGGAGATTAGGACTTTAAGTTCATGAAACAAGATGTCATCACTAACTGATGATTACCATGTGAAACAAAAACCAAAATAACCTACTTATCTTTCCTGTCTTCATAAAAATCTGCAAAGTCACAGAAGAGTTTTTCTTGGTTCTCACCAACTGTGACCTTTCCCATTAACTGAGCATTCATATAAGCTTTTTGTTGACAGATAAAAGCCTAAAAAATATTAAGACTTGACAGAAGAGATAATAGATCATCTCTTCCTGCTCTGTCTACACATTAAATCCTTTCCTCCTGTAGATCCTTTTCAAAATTTTTTTTCTTTAAGTATCTTGTAGAATAATCAATTTCTCTCCTCAAGTAAAACACTGCAAAAAGCTTTAAAAATGTTCACAAATGACAGAGGATATCAGAAAGCTAGAGAGACTAGTGATAAAAGAAAATGAACCAGCCAGGAAACAGGGACTGCACACATCATTTGTAATACAGGATCAGCTAGCTTCCAGGGTTCTATAGACCGTTTTCAGTGATATAGCTTTGCAACTCAAGGAATGACTCATGATGTATGCTAAGTCATCTTCAAGGATATTAAGCTTCAAAATAATGAGATCAACCACTCTCAAACTGTAGAATATGCCTTTTTGAGAAATGAGGAGATTGCCTCCCAGCCAAGTAGTTCAAAGAATTGTTTAAGTAGCCGGTATAGAGCAGACATTGGGAACTGACAAAATATTATGGGAATTATTAGAAGACAGTTTTGGAATACATATTTTAAATAACACATCTGGTTTATATACTGTTTATGAATGATGAATGGTCTCTAGAAAGTGATAACAGTGGCATAAGGAACATAACCTTAATAACCACACTGAGAATAAGAATTTTACAGTGATTTTTTAAATGAAATATAATGCATAAACTCCTGTGTAAATGTGGGGAATAACATAATGGAACTAAGTCGTAAACAGTTTACTTATGGAATAGACTAGTATATTTCAGTTGAAAAAGATCCAAAAGTAATCATCCAGTCCCATCGCCTGACCAAATCAAGTTTGACCAACAGTTTAAACATGCTGTTTAGGACATTGTCCAAATACTTCTTAAACATTGACAGGTTTGGAAGATTAACCATCTCTCTAGGAAGTCTGTTTCAGGGTTTATCCAGTCTGCAGGCAGAAAAATGATTCCTGGTACCCAGTCAAAACCTCCTCTGACGCAGGTTTGAACCATTACCATTAACTGAATCCAGGACCAGTGCCTCAATTTCAATTGGTATTGGTAAAGACTGGGGGAAAAAAAACCCAAACCCACATTGAATACTGCTACTTTTTCTCCATGCATATTTTTTATATGACCATCTTCAACAAGTATTGGTGCAATGTTTCTCTAGACCCCCTCTTGATATCAACAAATTTAAAAATGCTCTTGTTATCCCATCCATCATTGACCATGGCTCTGCAACTTCCTGTGAAATCTAACCAGACTTGCAGAGATGATGGCAGAAGGACTGACATTAAATCTTAAGTTTTTAAATAAGTATGTGAATATGTAGAAGCAAAGGCCATTAGCAGTATGCAACCAATACTACACTGTAATAAAGGGAAAAGATCAATGTTATTTGAAGAATTTACTCTGGAGAGGTAAAACAAATGAGTATGATCATATTAAGGTTCATCTGGTAAAAGAGATGTGATTTTTCTTCTGAGAAAATATTTAAAAATGCATCAATGCAATTACTTCTGTGTGGGAGTAATTATAAATATCTCCTAATGTATATACTAACACAGTATCAAAATGCACATATAACAGTTAAAATAATCCTTTCCAGTGATGATAAGTATATGCAAAAGCACATAGTCATAGGGAGATAATAGATAGGAAGATAATTATGAGTCATATGAACATGGAATATCACTGTAATTGCATATCGCACAATGCTGAAAGATAATTAGTCCAGCAAGGAATTTTAATATGGATTAAATTTGGTGGAAGAAGTACTTTGCCTCAAAAGTACAGAATGAAGACTGGATAGTTTTTGCCCAAATCCCACTATTCTTCTGAAGATCAGTGGATATGTACCTCTCTCTTTCAAAAGCTCCTCTAAGAAATTCAGCCTAAATATGTCTTCGGGTTTTAAGAGAAGGCAAACAAGAAACATAGTTATAATCTGACACCCAAAACAGTGAATAAATGATTAACATACACAAGTATAAAGAATTATTAGATGATAAAATGAAGGAAAGATTTAATCTGAAAAAAAATGCTATTTACAGATAGCGCTTGCTGATATGTGAGAGATAAGGAAGACTTTTAATCCTTCACTCTATTAAAAATACAATTCCAGTAGGAAGGAAAAAAAAATCCCCCTGTAACAATAAAATGTCTTAAATACTGTAATAGGTCTTTCCTACCTCTAACTTTTCTAACAATTTTATGACTAAATACTATTTTAGAGACACCATTTTAGTTGTATTCATATGGCAGTTACTCAGATAGAAAACTAAATTAAATGATTCATTGCCCGCCATGACAGACAGGTTGGAACTGGATGAATTTCAAGTTCCCTTCCAACTCAAACTATTCTGTAATTCTATGATTCTATGACTTCTGTGGGTTTCTACACTGTATAAATGAACTAGTATAATTTTGCATCTGTAGCAGGACACTCTGTCTAAGCAGCCCAAATCGTGTCTTATTTACAAGTTAGCAATGATGACTTGAGCAAGGAGGCTCTGCTGACCAGTGATAAGATAGAACAAAAATTATCCCCTGTTCTAGTGCTGAAGAATGGCACAACCAGTTTGACCAAACCATCAGACCCATGTACAGGATGTGAAAGACAGATCTTCCTGACTGAGGGTGGAACCAGCAGCAGTCTCATGCAGTCTCTGATACGAAGTGAGAGTCAGAAATGTTGAGCAGAAGGAGACATAGCTGATAACACCTTTTTCAGCAGCAAAGCATATTTTACTGAGTAAACCTAACAACACATAATCCTGAAATGTATATGACTGACATTCGATCACTAGACTATAAAACACCACTGTTTCGTGGTAAGGACTTCTAGCCTAAATCTCGAATGTGTGTGAAAATAATTCATTTGAGAGGGGAGACACCTCAAGGTTACTTCTCGAGGCCAAGCAAAAGAGTTTTATCCACATTTATTCACCCAGGTGAGTAGTATAAATCACTACTTATTGTTTTGCTAGCTTTAATATAATTGCTGCAATATAATTTCTTTAATATAGTTGCTGTGATATTGCTTCAAAAGTATTGCATTATGCTAGTAGTTACAACTATCCCTACTGTTTAGTAAATAATTCTTATAAAGGTCTTTTGTCTAAACATTATCATTATTGCAGTCAATTTAAATAAATAAGTAGTTGTATTTATAAAATTATATTTGATTTTTCATCCTTAATCCTCTGGGACGAAGTTGTTTAAAGGTTTAATTGCAGTATAATCTTTTAAACATAAACCACTGACTAAGACTGAGATTAAGATTGGATACAGCCCCACCTAGACCCCTCTCTGAGGAGCAGTTTAGAAAGCAAGAGAGGCTTTTCTGCACCTTGTGACTCAACTGGAAGGTTTATCTAATAAATTTGTCTGAAGCTCCCATTCTGTCCATGAGAGCATCTACAGTTAAAACATAATTAACTGAAGGGCATCCCTATTCCATTATTGTTTTATACAAGTGTTGAAGAATAAATTTTATTACTGTTATTCTTATGGTCAGGTTTCTTCAGGTTTTGAAGTTAAAATTTATGATTTTCATCATATATTCTGCTTATTTGCATGGTTAAAGTCAAGGTATAAACTTTCTCTCCTTGCTTCTAAGCATTTCTGCAATTTTATGCACAAAAGTTTGATAAACATCATCAGCTGTAATGAGATAGAAATACATAAAGGACAGACTATTTTAAGTGCCACAGAAGTCAAGTTTGAAGTCTTGGAATAGGGAAATTCAGACATTTTAGCTCAACTCATGGCTTCACTCTTCTCCTTTGAAAGAAGTGTGAGTCTTAAGGAATGCAGGAGAGCTTGCTTTGTACTTGTCTCAGTCCACAGTGTGTGCCAGTATGGGTATTCTTTCCTTTTCTGTAAGAATAGATCAATGGAGTGAAAAATGTGATTGCTGTAAGAATGTGTGCCAACACTGCTGGTGGTAAATGTAATAATTTGGACACTTGCACTTGTTGCAACTTCACAGTAATTTGTTAACACAAATATGAAGTCTTCAGCTATGCTTATATCCTGAATAAAAAAAGCCTTTAGTTTATCAGTGGAATCATCACAAGAAGAATTATTTGGATAGAGATTTTCCATATCTTTCTTGAATGTGTTAAAAAGCTCTTTGGATTTTTTTAATTGACTTGGTATTGCACTGAATTGTTATATTGTATAACAAAAATATATTTATATTACTCACTTTGTAGAAACCTTAAAATGAAAGTTTATTTTTTATTTATATTTTCCTTTGTAAAAAAAAAAAATCTCATTTACTGACTGCATTAGATGCAGGCTTCTCTAGTGAGACAAAGTAATTACTAATAAACTTAGCCCATCAAATAACTCATATTTTCATGTGTGCTCTATCATTATCAGAGGTTATAAGGCATTACTGGTAGGTCAAGTAAGTACTGTGTGCTGTGAAGAGCAACATAGAAACTCAACAAGCAATTTTTAACCAAGCTGAATGACATGTAGCAAAGTTTGTGAAGAGTATATATTGTATGTTCCATGACTCAGACAACAAGTTTTGCAAGGATGGCAAGCAAAAGACTGTGTGTCTCAGAAATGTAACTAATTTCTCACAGAGTGCACCGATTCAGAGAGCCAAAGAGCAAAATGGAACTCCAGTTTTCATTAAATCTGATCATCTGTATTCTGTAGGCTGCTAGGTCTTCCTAGAAATAGGGCAGTGCTTAAAAATGTGTAAAGTCCAAACACTTAAAAAACATAACACAGTTATCATATTCTTTTAGCTTTGAATAAATAAGAATCCATAAACTGGAAGAAATTTCTTTTACTTTGCAAATTTTCCATATAAAATAAACATCGTGAACATTTATGTCCATGTCAAATCAGCAGAAAAAACCCGAAGTATTAAATACCTTATCAGTTTGAAAAACACTGTGTGTTAATGGCATTCCTATACAAAAAGTGAGTTTTGTTTTAGTTTTTGTTTTTTCCTGATGAAATGTTTCCATGCTCTAGAAAGAAGAATTTTGTAACACAGGAGAGAAAGCTTTGGTGCTACTGTCAACTCTGATGAAAGAGAAAAAGGAATTTCACCTTCAAAGCTGAGAGAGAAATGAACAGGTAGTGATAGCAGGATAAATGAGAAGTCAATGCAGTCATACAAACACTCATCCTAAGAGGCCTGACAGAAGCTATTAGGATTCACCCCACAGTTCTCATTTTCACATTAGCAGGGTGAGTGAGTAACAAAGGCTATCGAAGCAGCCTCTGGGCATGGGATTCACCAGCAGCACATTGTGTGTTATGTATTACTATTGTGATGGCTCTGATGTGAATTCCAATAAAATATATTGCAAAAAGTAACTCAGGGTGTGTGTGTGTGTGTGTGTGTGTGCGTGTGCATCTGCTCCTTTTGTTATTCCTATATATTCCCAATCTGCTGTCAAGGATATCTCACAGCAATAAACAATTGTCGCATTAGATCATTTGATATTAACTCTCCTCAATTTTAAATAACAACCCTACATCAATACTGCAAGAAAATGCATGCAGATATGCATTTTGGAGCCCAGCTTTCAGCATTCAGACATGCTAAATCAGCAGAAAACTTCACCCTTTGCTTTTTATAAATATTCTAGCTGGTTGTCTTGGCCTTCTCATGGGATGAGAGTCTTAAGTAGCAACTTTCTTACCTGGCAAGATAGGAATCCAGAAAGATGAGGCAAAACTCCAAATAATTAAATTAAAGAGAAGATCTCAATCCTAATTCCAGCTCAGATTTTGGGGTTTTTTTTCAGAGATGAAATGCAACTCAGACATTGGTAAGAGATTCTTTTAAAGTGCTTTAACCCTTGGCCTTAAATTGCACCAGGGGAGATTCAGATTGGATATTAGAAGAAAAAAAATCACTGAAAGAGTGGTTGGAATAAGTTGTCCAGGGAGGTGGTGTAGTCACCTTCTATGGAAGTGTTCAAGAGGTTTCTGGATGTGACACTTCCTGACAGCACTTTTAGATTACAGTATCAGATGACAATCTGTCCTGAATTTCTGCCCTCAGGAAAGTGCAGTAGGAATAGTTCGCTTTCACTGAACTTTTAGCTTCATTGTTGCCCTCAATTCTTTACTGTTGTCAGCAACCCTGTTTAATTAGATGTCTAAATGCAGTTCCACCCCATTTTTCAAACAATGTCAGATATTCCCTCCTGTGGGAAGAATGGAAAAAAAAAGGTAAACTTCATGAGTTAAGTAATATTTGACAGCTGAAACTAAATATACTACTAATAAATATACTACTAATAATATTACACAGCCATTATTATTGCAAATTATTATTATTATTATTATTTTAATTAATTAAAAGCAGAGAGGAATAAAACTCAGTGGAAAGAAGTGAGAGACAATAAAATTGCTCAGCACGTGTTGACTGAAGTCCTGCCTGGATATAAACAAGGAATGGTCCCTTCTGTCCAGCTTTCCCCAGTTTATGTACTGGGCATGATGTTCTTCCTCAGCTTTCAGAAGAACTCAGCTTTTTCAAAAAAATACCCAGTTCTGCACATGAGAGACGTAAGTGTACGCACAGGCTCTGTCTGTCCCTCCCCCTAGGGGTCTGGCTACACGTGCTTTGGACAGCTCTGTGACAACCAAGCTGTGTGTCATGGGATCATACAGCTTGCAAAGAGCTGGGGCAGAAAGAGCTGAAAAACAATGTTTTGATGTGTTCTTCCCATAACAAACTTGTTGTGAAGCTACGGAGATGTGTACTGGTTAGTGAAAAACAGATCATCATATTGAAAAGGTAAAAGTCCACAGGAAAAAGTCCAGACAAACACGTGGTACAAAAAGTTCCTGAAGTGAAACTGAAGAGATAATGCCATTTAAAGGCATCATTGGTGTCAGGGTGATGGACCAAAATGCACCCTCTGCAAGGCAAAGTAAAACAACAGGAAACATTCAGATGTACAATTGGACCTACAAAATTTCATGAGGGCCAGCAAAAAGAAATTCAATGTTTTGCACCTGAGGTGTCAGGAGCTGTGCTCCAGTATAAGCTAGGAACTGCATGGATAAAAATTAGCCCTATAGATAAAGACCTGGGGTTCTCTTGGGACAGAATGTTGTCACTGAGAAAGCATGGTAAGAGCTAGCTGCACATCAATATTGGGCTGCAAGGATAAAGCCAGAGTACTGAGGAAAATTATTTTTCCCCCTTCTCAGCATTCAGCACCCACATTTCTCTTAGACCAGATGATCAAGGTCAAATTGTTTTACTATTCTTCCTTCACTTAATAGCGAAGATAGTATTCCTGAAATCTAATGAATTTGTTGCCATCTAGTTCTCTGCAAGTAAAAGATTTGAGTGTTTCCAGGAGTTCTATGAATGTGATGATAAATCCAATCCAACACTGTAAAATTTTTGAATTTAATTTTTTACAGTAAATTTTTGAATTTAATTTTGTAGCTATACCACTCAGTAGCAGCAATTAATTGGTTGGATTGACCATGAATTCTAATGTTGGTCCGAGCATTAATGAGTACCACAACAGAGTCCTGTAAGCATCTTCCGCAATGGAAAAACATGCCTGATTGCTTACGTGCAGAAAAGAAGCTATTTTGATAAACTTATCAGCAACAAACAAAGCATAGATGCAATTCAGAAGTGTACAAAATAGGATTTTACAGTTAAAATTTCCACAGGTAATTTCTTCAATTAAGAGGCATATCCCAAATTGTTGTGAAGGACAATGAACTTTGTTTTAGACCATTAATGAATATTTTTAATCTACAGTAATTTACAGTAAAATTCAAGCAATTCAGTAGAGTTGGTGCCAACGTTGAGTACCTGAGAAGAATCATCAAGAAAAACAATTTCTTTTTTATTTCTGGTTGTTGTGTTTGTTGTTGTTGGTTATTTTGACTCCTCTTTCTACAGCAATATTTAATAGTAGGGGAAAAAAAAGTACTAACAGATATAGTTAGAAGTCAAATAATATTTCCTTCAATCTATTTATTCAGCAAAATGCACTTCAAATAGCCAAGTTTTGACTGGTGGTCCCAGAACTGGTTCACACTCTAGTAGGCAGCAAATGCATGATGAATGAGCTTTAAAACCACAAAATTAACAGCTGCCAAAATCAAAATAAACAGGAGAAAAGACCCAAATCCAAAAAGGAACTAGCAAAACTGTATATCTCCTATCGTCATCATACATCTATAATGAATTTGATAGATAAGAAACGTTTCCAAGTTATTGCAGTGGCAGCTTTAAAGGAAAATTTAGAACTAAGAATAACTTTATGACTACAAACTGCAGAAGTAATCTTAACGAGATGATCACTCAGGAAGGAAGATGGCAAGAAATCAAACAATAAGTTGCATGGTTTTATGAGCCTTTAACTATGGAAAATTAATTTACATTTCTTAACACTGTAATGGCAACAGTATGAAGTAGCAAACACAATCAAAAAAGATACAACATTGCACAGTTAATAAACACACAGGCATTATCTGTCTTCTTTTTTTTCCAAACGTTTAGTTAATTATTCAAATACACTTATTTGTTTCATGTCTTGTCACCATTCAGAAATGCATACAGCGTTTACTGGTTCCCAAGGAAATCAGTAGGAAATGTATTCATTTCACTCTGCGATTTTCCAATGACAAGACTAACTTTTAATAGCATAACTGAAAATTTGAAGATACAAAATATTTTATGTACAGAATAAGTATCTAATAGGCATGAGAGACAGTGCTGTAAATGTTTGCAGACTTAAAGTCTCAAACTGAAAGTGCTCAATCTAATGTTTTTGTAGGAATGAGCAATTCCTCCTGTTTAAGAAATAATGAATGAATGAATGAATGAAAGAATGAATGAATGAATGAATGAATGAATGAATGAATGAATGAATGAAGGAAGAACCCAAAAAGGAACAAAGAAAAGTGCACAATATACATACTTAGTGATAATTATAATATTAATTTATCTTAAAAAGGTATCAGTAGACTACTAAGTACAGCCATATCCACTTTCTTGCTATGAAATGTTTCAGATGCTGTTCATTTACTCCTCATGGTATCTTGATTCTACCAAATACATTCGGTGTCATGAATGAGCCCTTGTTAAAATGCCAATGGCAAAAAGTAGCTTCAAGCACTTTGTATGATCAAAAAGGTGAGGGTCTTCTACTCAGAACAGATCAAGTCTGCTAGCACATAGATGTGCTTGGAAGACATATGGTGGAATACCTAATGTTTCCATCTCTCACCCATGAAACAATTCTTCACAAGTTGTTCAGCTTATATTTAACCTGATACACTCAAAATCTTCAAAATAGCAAAAGGGAAACAATTTAAGAGTAGAGACAAGAATTTGTTATAAGTATAATTGAAATCTCAGGAATCTAGTCAAGAACTAGATTTGTCCAGATTTAATTCTTAGAATAAAAGGTCAAAAGTAGATTTTATCATCATCATTATTATTATAGTAATATAATAGTAATGCTTTTAAGATTGTTGCATGCTCATTCTTAGTATCCATTCCTTTTTCCACTGTTATCCTCACCCTTCTGATGCCACTTTCAATTATAAGGCTGACAGTAACAGTTTTCCCTGGCGAGCATAGCAATGGTTGGATCAGACAGTGAGGTTTCTGGGTTCTTTACTGCTTTCTTATTCTTCTTCACCTTTCCTCTTTACCTGGGGCAGTTTACCAGAGTTGATTTGTATGTGTTTTCAAAACTGCTTTTAGGCCTTCTTCTGTTTTTTTATTAATTTTTTTAAATTGATGTGAAATCTACTGTAATTGTTCACCTTTTTCTTTCTTTTTTACTCCTATAAAAATGTGGTCCTTATAGCAAGCTAGTAATCAGGAAAAAAAACAAAAACAAACACCAACCCCCCCCCAAAAAAAAACCCCAAAAAACAACAGCAACAAATAAACAAAGACAAACCCCACAAAACAAACAAACAAAGAAAACCATTAGAAATCAAAGCTTCAGGCGGATCGAGAGAAGTTTAGACAAAGTAAGCCGCAGAAATTTCAGTCCTGAGACCTTGTAGACTCAGTCATGTTCTGGTACTAGCAATGCCAATTGCTGGGCTACAGAGGTAAAAACTTCAATGAGATGTTGCTTTAACCAGCCACCTGTTCTCTTCTAAACACTGAATGAACCCCTTTTTTTCTATTTTTCTTTCTTTTCTTTTTTTCTTCCTATTCAAACTATTCTTTCTATTCTTTCCCAGTTCCCAGGAAGAATTAAGCCATTTAACTGACAATATTTTTGCTGCAAACATATTTCTTGGAACTTGTCCATTCTGCTTTCAAGTGAACTGGTCAGGATGGACAGAAGGTATTGTTACTGGCATATTAAGCAATTTTCCCACAAGAAATTCCTCTGAATGCCTCAAATTCCTCAAGATCATTTTTTCTTACTTTTTTTTTTTCTGTAGTACCATGAGATTTTTTTACTGTTTCTCTTTTGATAATTTGGCACCTTGCCTCGTGATATCCTGAGCCTTAACTGATAATCAGAAGCACAGACGGCTGGCATCCTGTTATTGACCAGCACTTGCTGCATAAACAGACAACACCCATCCCCTTTACCAGTATAGGCAGTGTAGGCAGGTTGCTGTCCATATTATTAATGCAAGATAAGATCCTCTCAAATCACACCATCATTGCTGGAGCCAAAGAGTGCCATAACTCTTACCCACACTCAAAAGGTTTTTGCGCGGCTGGCTGCTGCTGAGATGCCCTGGACACCAAGTGTCCCTGGCTGTCCACTGCAGCACAGATCTTTTATCATGTCACATCTGCTGTTGGTGATTCGGTGAGGTTTTACATGGGCTTTTTGTTGATCATCTTTCCTACTGCCTCAATAAAAGTTTGTTTTGTAACGTGTCAGACTCTATTACTCTTCAGACTGCACAATTGCATCTGACTTAATGATTCTTTGATTACACTGTTTGGATTTCATTTACACTAACAGCAATATCTATGAGATGTGTTTCATTTTTGACCATAAGAACATGTTAAGCATAACAGACTATGTCTCCTCTAAAATCTGATTTGGCCTCATATTGAAATTGGTACTTAAATGAGGATAATGACATCACCATGTGAGTTGTCATATATTAAGCACAAAATCACAGAATGGATCAGGGTTGATGGGACTACAGCGTGTCCAACCTCCCTGCTCAAGCAGGGTCTTCCCAGACCTCATGGCATAGGATTGTGTCCATCTGGGTCTACAATATCTTCAGTGAGGAAGACTCTACAACCTCTCTGAGAATCTCTCCCAGCATATGCTGTACACAAACAGCAAAGAAGTTCTTCATATTCAGGTGGAGCTCCTTGTGAATCAGGCTCATGGCCTCATCCTACTCCCTTTTCTTGAAACCTTCCCTTCAGATATTGATTGACACCAGGTTGCCTCTCAATCATCCCTTCTCCAAACTAAACAGGCCCATTTTGCTCAGCTTTTTCTCATAAGAGAGATGATCCAATCCTTCAATCAACTTTGTTGCCCTCTGCTGGACCTGCTACAGGAGCTTCATGTCTCCCTTGTACTGAAAAACACAGATCTAAGCACTGCGCTCCAGATGTGCCTCACCAGGGCCAAGTAGAGGGGCAGGATCACCTCCCTGCTGGCAATGCTCTTCCTAATGTCCCCCAGGATCCTACTGGCCTTCTTGGCCACACGGAAACACTGCTGGCTCATGAATGCTTGTTGTCCATCAGTACTCCCAGGTCCTTCTATGCAGAGCTGCTTTCCAGCAGCTTGCCTTCCCCAGGTGCAGGACTCTGCATTTGCCTTTGATGAATTTTAGGCAGTCCTTCTCTGCCCATCTCTCCACCCTGTTGAGGTCCTTCTGAAGGGCTGCACAGCACTCTGGGCTATTGGCCACTCCTCTCAGTTTTGTGTCGTCACTAAACTTGCTGAGGAGGTATCTTCGCCTTCATCCAGGTCATTGATCAAGTTAAACAATGCTTGGCCCAGTGCTGAATCTTGGGGAGCCCTGTTAGTGACAGGCCTCCAAATGGACCCTGTGTCACTGATTATGACTCTCCAGGACATTTCTCAATGCACCTCACTGTCCACTCATCTAACGCACTTACTGGGTTATACGAGGATGCTGTGAGAGACTGTCAAGAGCAATATACTCATAACACTTCTATGCTGAAATTGAAGGATGCATTTGAATTGGTGCATTCCGCTTTGGCACATGTGTCAGAAGGCAGAACAGAATACGAAGGATTTAGAACAGATCCTTCTCTGGCATGTTTTCACTTCACCACCAGTGTCATATCAGACTTTTGAAAAATTGAGGCACCAGATTTTACCTTGCAGAGAAAAGGGAAGTTTGTCTCCAAAGCACAGTTTTGAGTAAAAAATATTAAAGATAGAGACTGGACTTTGAAATAATCAAGTTCTGTTACCTTAAACTCTTGTGTTTGGATATATAAATCACAATATCCTAAGGGAGTGCTTGCTTGACAGACAAATTATTCTTAGTTTTTCAAGATTATTTTCCCATCTAAGAGAAAAATGTGGCAGTTTTCAATGCAAACAGAACATGAAGCAGTGGTATTACTTGCTTAATGGGATTTGAAAGTCTTATGAAATCAGCACTTTTCTATCATATCTTATTAGTCTTGCACTATTTTGAGATAGCTGGTATTCTTTAATAAGATTTGATAGTCAGTAATGGGACAAGACTTTTCTTTTATCATAACAAACATCAGTGTAACACAATGGTGATATGACATGATGTAAAATTCCTGACAATAAATTTAACAGCTTTTTACCTAACTGAAGACATTTTTGGTACAACTAAACCTTTGCTTTTCCAATATCATATTTATGTGTTTCTCAAAGGCAAAAAGAAAAATTATTATTTCCCCTTCTGATTACTTTTGAAATCTATTTGATAACATCACTGTTCTTTTTTGCAAGGATTTTCTTTTAGAGGAAAAGTGTGAGAAAAAATATTGATCAAACTGAAAGTTGTGCAAAGGATTGTGTATTCTTGACAATGCAAGTACTATTTAGAAATACATACAAATAGGAACATTTAAAAGATAATTTCTCCAGCATAAAGTGCATTTTATAAGTGATATTCTTCAACCCTAAGTGGAGCCCGAATTTTTCACTGAACAATTCTACAATATTTGGGTTTTTTGGATATTAAATTTTAGAAGAACAAACATTAAAAAAAAACAAACAAAAAAGCAAGCATCTGACAACAAAAATTAATTATTTGCAGCAGAATTTTTCCTCCGATTGCATCATTTCTTACCACTGTATTTTTGTTATTATTATTATCCAACTGCCAAATTTAAGGGTTATCATGCAATAGAATTCTCTAATATGTTCCAATTATTACACTTACATTATTAAAAATGAGTGTTGCACAGCAATCTTGATTAAGATTTTCCTTACCTTTTAGCATTTGCTATTGCAGCCTTATGAGAATTTCTCTAAATAAAGCTACTTTTGCATGTGTATAATATATAATTAATGGCAAATTCTGAGGTGTATCTATATATATATCTCACTAATACTGCAGAAAGAAGTGAAATACTTTACATTTTATTTTCATTGCTTTCAATTCCAGAAATAATCATTTTATCATTTAATACTTGTAATAGCAAATTGTATAGGCTTTTCTTAGAGAACTGGGAGCCAGATTTTACTGGTTAATCAGGATCTTATCCAGGGGATTTGAGACTGCATTTTTACTTTCAGCACCTGTCATTAATTTTCTTAAATTAAAGCTAATTTAATGATGGTAATCACTTATTTGGTTCACAAGTACTATGAGCTGATCAGATATTTCACAATGGCATTACTAATTTGACTATCACCTAAATTAAGTCATTATTAAACACCATCCATTTCCAAGGATAAAAAGAAGATATTTTAATTTCACCCAAGTAGAGAATAAAGAAAATTGTATATTAAAAAAATTGGAAAAAAATTGATAGAAATATTACAATGAAACAGGTTAAATAAAATATAACATAACTTCTTGCAACTTGTTGTTTGAATATTTGTATTATTTTTATTCTTTGTTTGTACCTGTATGATTATGCACAACAACATTTTCCTAAGGAAAACATACATGGAAAATATTTCTAGAGAGCTGAATGAACTGAGCAAATATCAAACAATTTCAGGAATCCTACTGATGCCTGACACCAAATACCTAGTATCTGAAGCCTCAGGTTTAAAATGATATTGTTCTGAACCATCCAGTATTGGATCTAGCTCAGGCTTATGCAGGAAAAGCAACTTGCATGGGATCAACACCTCATGATTCTTTGACCCATGGAAGAGCACTGGGAAGACAATTTATTGAACTGCTGCTGCTGAGGAGCAATTGGTTTGTCTATTCCCTCTGAAGTAATGATTAGAGTAGGGAACAGAGAGAGAAGGAAGGCAGTATGAGGAAAGGAAAACCAAAGCAAAAAAGGAGAAAAGAAGATCAGAGAAAGAGAAGAAAAGTTGTATCTACTTTAAAAGTCTTGAATAAACAGTGTGCTTCCAAGCTGCTTTTGGAGAACAGTACTTAAAATAGCAGCTAGACATCTTGTGTCTCAGAAACAAGGTGCTGCTGTTATCCTAACCCATAAATCATTTTCAAAATCCCAACTAGGCACTCATCTTCATCTTTAGCTGCCTACAAATCTTTAACACAGCAGTTTCAACCTCTTTTAATTGCTCCACTGAGTTTCCTACCTCACAACCATGGAGACTGAATAAATGTATGTAGGTTTTGAAGCAGTCTGATACCTTGGTAATGAGGTAAGAAGGAGAACAGCAATATCGCAAATGGACAGACTAAAGATAGCTTTCTTAACAGCTCAAATGAAGGTTCCTGCTTTAGACCACCAGTATCTCTAATCTCTCAGTGCTGTCAGAAGTACCAATAGCCCTTTTGATCTTCTAGTGTATTCCTAAGTGTAGTTATTTCCTAATTATACTGATGAAGAAAAATTTAATTTGAAATGGAAGGTTTTGTGTGAAGAATATAGCCCAAAGGAAATAGTTCTTTGGGATTTATCTGATAAAAGATTTATTTTATTTAGCTTCTAACTGTTTCCTGAAGGGTTTAATTGTACTCTACTCCTACATAAAACATACTAAAATATATTTTTCCTCCAAAAATTCAATTTTGACATGAATTATATTAAAGAAAATAAAGCAAACAAAGCAAAATCACTTTAAAAAGTCTCTGACCAATTTTATTAATACCAAAAAATGCTATAGAACTGGAACACAAAACCAGCAGGTCACAAAAAGCTTGAAAAGTATGATTTAGCTCAAGTAAAATTTGAAACATCTTAAAAGCCAGCCACAGCAATAGGAAATGTGGTAGGTGAAATATGAAATCTGAGAGAAATTAAACCATTTACTCTTCCTAGACATAAGCTCCCACACTTGATACCCACCAGAATCTTGTAATTGTGGGAAATGCTGTGTGTTGGGAAGAACGAGTTAAAAGCAAAAGAATAGCAGGAAGGATGGTAGATTCACTCAAGTGACCTTGCAGCTGGGAATGCCAAGGTCTGGAGAATGAAAGTGTGGGAAACTCATATATTATCCCTACTGCTGTTTATCCTCTGTCTGTTTTGAGAAGTAGAATTTCTGCATAGAAATAATGTAAGTGTTTTGCGAGACCTGGAGGCACTCTCATGGAAAAGCCTGAGCTCCCTGTTTTGGGAGGCAGAAGATCAAAACTCAGAGGTCATAAAAGCACAGATATCACAGCATGGTAGTAAACTCCATGTGCACAGAACTGTGATAAATTGGCGCAAACATCAGACCTGCTGCCTGCTAGCATGGATTAAGCCAGGTGCTCTTTTGGGATCCTCTGCTTAGCAAGGCAATTAGCTAAGCTAATTTACTCTTTGCATTTCAGCTGTGGTTTTGTGGTTGTTCCAGCTGCCTGCCTGTGTCAATTCACACACCAAGGCATCCTAGTTTGTGGGCAGAGTGTGTCTCTTTCAGCTGAAGCTGGCAACCAAACCTGGTGCAGATTCCTCCCTCAGTCATTCCCAAAGAAAACCAGAGTAGAGTGAGGGTTTCCAGGGAAGTGTTTTTACAGACTCTGAAATCTCCTGAAGAAAGGCATTCTACTGAGTTGGTGGGAAGACTGCTGCCTTCCAAGAGTAAAACAAGTTTCTTTACTGGAGTAACTGAAGATATGGAAGATGTGAGGGCCCAAGCCTAACTCACCCTGGAAAGATCCAAACGCCTCTCTCCTACCTTCTGAGAGGCTTTACAAGAAGACTCATCTACAGAATAGTCTTGGTGAAGGTCTAAGAGGATGATGGGTACCTAGGGTCAGTCTGCAGCCAAGAATCTGAAACTAATATGTTCAGATGTAAAAGAAGCAGAGAAGACCATTGTTTTTGGGTTTTTTTCCCTCAAATCACCTCCATGCAGGAAGAGTTCAAGGAGCAGAGAATGGCACCCAGAACTCCTGCTATTAGCTTTGTGTTCTAGCCTGTGACTTACAAAAGCACAGCTTCTCCTTGTAGATCCACAAATATATCTTCCAAAGTTAAATAGATTTTGTTCAGTATTTCATCCCAGTCTTAGTAACAAATAATTTCCTTTCCTTTTTCATTTATCCCCTTTCCTTTTTTTTTGTATTTTTCTTCCTTTTTCTTTTTCCTTTTCTTTTTGTTTTTCTTTTTTTTATCTCCTTTATTTAAAAATTTTGAATTAGAATTTTCCTCAATATTTTTACTAGATACTGAAATACAGAGGTTTTAAACAATTTTAAAAGTAACATATATTTACAGCAAGTCATATAGCTGTTTCTAATGAAAGCTTTTCTTTATATAAGAAAACAAAAAGAATATTTTAAGAAAAGGTTCTGCCCTTTTTCTGCCTGCAACACATAGTTTTTGGCTAGAAAACTCCTGAAGTAAGGAGACCAGATTTCATCTTTAGAAAAGCGTTATGGAATATTTTAAGATTACAAAGTAAATGAGGAAAGATTTCACATAGTATTTTAAGGCTAGTAATATGGTAAAAGATCTTGCTGCTATGTTTGAAATTGATGTCCTGGTTTTGGCGAGAACAAAGTTCTTCATGGTGGCTATGTGGGGGTGGAGCCTGGAGCCCTGTAGGCATGTCTAGTTTATTAGTCTATGCCACTTGGAGTCACCAGTAGGGGTGGAAATAAGGAACTTTTACTTCATGTGGAGAAAAATCATGGTGGATGGGGAAACCCATCCCCTGCTGTTCATTGTCACTTGGGGTCCCCCATCCTCATTTTGCATGTAAATAACCATATTTTCTACACTTTTTGTTATTATTATTGCTTCTTAATGTTTGTGTTTCTTATCTAATTTCTGTTTCAAATACATTCTTCCTGTCTAAACTCATAATATCTGTGTTTTTTCTCTCCCTTTGGGGGACGGAAGGGAGAATGGAGGAGAGGGGAGTGGCTTGGTTTTTAGTGGGAGTACAAAATTGGGAAATACGTTCCTAAACCAAAAGAATTGGCTAGAGGACCTCATTACCTACTCCCCTTACCACCAACAAATCATCAAGCATTTCAGGTAAATACTACAATACTGCCTAATTTCTAATATACTATATTGATGCCATGTGGTTTGCAGTTTCCTTTGTAACTAGGATTTTACAAGTGATAGAAAATGGTTTTGGGCAGAAAATTAAGAGATGCCTTTGCAATTTTCCTCATCTCTGCAGTAGATCTAGATTGCCTCCGTTAAAAGTACTGCTAATGTTGTGTGCAAATACAATTTTCTAAAAGTCTTTCTCAATCTTCTTTATACAGAAGTGAATCTCAGCAGGGTGTAGGACAAAGCAATTAAACCCTTTTAGTGGACACTCAACATTTCAAAAGGAATCCTCAAGGGATGAGAATTTTCTTCTAAGGTGAGGTTCATTTCTGAGAACAAAATATTTAGAAAACATATAACTTATCCATTCTCTATATTATTTAAGTCTCCAGTATTGCCTTGCAAGAACTGCTTGTATTTTTTATCTTTTGTTGATGCCACTGTCACTATTTCCCTTCTTTCTTTGAATCTCTCTCTTCTATATGCCTTTCCTTCACTCTGATTTTTCAAAACCAATCTCTGCCAAAAGACTAAGCATTAAGATCTGCCCCCAAAGCCATGAAGAATATCCAGAAACCCTGTGGAGTTGGTATTGGACATAATCTGAAAGATCATTTAATGAAGTACAGTAAAATGGAAAATGGGTATAATTATTCATTATCAAGTATTTTGGAAAGCTCATTACAGATGAAGCACAAGTATTTATCTTAATGAAAAGCTTTACCAAGTTGAACTGAGTCAACTGTAACTAGACTAAACTAAATTTACTACTTCAAACCGGTAAGCGAAATATCAGCTCTGCCTACATATAGATATGTATAAATATATAAATTAGTATATCAATGCATATTTATATATAAAGTACACATTAGCACTTTGCTGATATCAGTACATTTCTGATTCATTTTTCAGAGCACAGGAAATAATTTAAACATATAAATATTATAAAAATAATACCTCTACATCTTCAACAGTGGTCAGCAATATCTAGCAAAGCTGAGATTTGTTAAGTTGCAGGTTAGTTTTACGAAGGAAGGAAGGAAATTCATCTTGAAATAGCCAAAAAGAAAAAGAAGACAGAGTTGGAAAACAGACAGTACAATCTGTCACGGGGTTCAAATAGGTGATGCAAATATAGCTGTTTCCAAGGTTTGGAGCTTTTCTATCATTTTTAGTTAAAAAGTGAGAAGTTCTTAAGCATGAATATTTCTTAGAAAGTGCATTATGGTTAAAGTAAGCATGTATGTTTTCAAGCTGTGTAGTTCCAAGAAGTCAAATATGTGATGATTCCAAAAAGGTATTTCTACCCTGTCTTATATAGCCCAGTAAGGGCTCCTGCATTGTTGCACCTTTTAAATAATTTTTTCTATGTCTTCTTTTGCCTTAAAGAATCTTTAGGTGTTCTTTGTTTTCTTCCTGATATTATATGATTTTTATTTTTTTTTTAATCTCAGATTGCTTCACTTGTGGGAACAGTCAACAATCACCTCTAGATACTCTTTTTTATTCCTAACACTTTGAAATATATTGTTCACAGACTGCTAGAGCCTTCCATTGTGGTGGAGCATTTTCAGCGCCTACAGAAATCAAATACAACATCCAGCTCTCATTTGTTGTGCTTACCATTCCCAGGTCTCAGACTAGAACAATATTTTCTGGCATACAGAAAATCTGAGATGACCAAAAAATTCTCAAAAAATTCTTGTGAGGAGTTAAAAGGAAACTGTCCTTTAATTCACCATTGCAATTTTGGCTGTAAAATAACAGTGCTAAAACATCCTCAGAAGAATGGTGCCATGATCTGAAATAAAAACCTGCGACTGTGTAATTACACTGTCGTGGAGAAAACAATTTGCGAATACCAAAGAAAAGAACATGTTTGAGGCTGCTGATCAATATTTTGTTCCAGCCTGCAAGAATTGTAATGTTCTGTTGCCGTTTAATAAGGTTAGACCCAATGTGTTTTTATCCCTATGTATGCCCCATTGAGGTGAGTTTAAACACAGTCATTTGAAGAGTTATACTTTGTTGTGTGATAGTGATGGAAAACTTACATGAAGACAATTGGAAAACAAGACATTAACTCTGAAAACTGAAATCTGAAAACTGTTTAATTAATGGTTGAATTTAGTTATTACTTCTCTTCATGTTCACTTATTTTTTGGATCCTTGAACAAAAAAATATAAATAAACCCTTTACATTTTTAATACAAACTGTACTATAAATTTAGAACTGTCACTTTTAGAAAACAGGAAAATTGAAAAATATTCTAAAAGCTTTTTTATTTATGTTTTCAGTGTTTCAGTTCAAGTACAGAGTATCATGGAAACCTCAGAAGTCCCTTAGCACATACTTGAGACATTAGTTTTTTTAGAAAACGTGACAACATCCATAGCACTTACTCTATTATTTATGGCAGTCTCTACAGCTAGTGTTTTAAAGAATGCAGCAATGTGCTCTTGAAAGAAAGGACAGATTGAATTATTATCACTCCTAAAGTAGTGTTTTCTTAACTTTTGTTAAAAGTATTTAAATTTCAAGGATTACCATGTTGCAGAGGAATGCAAAATGAAGTTATAAAGGTTTCTCTGAACAGATCGTTACCCACTTATGCAAACACAGTTCAGGACTAGAAGAAGTTGGGTACTAAACCTTTATGTTTCCAAATAGGCAGGTTGAAGGCATTCAAATACTTATTGCTCAGGAGGAGCATTGCCTGCTCCCATACATGTACAGTTTACCTTCCTTTTGATACTGTTTACCTCACTTCCCTTTTTCCTCTGCAGCATTCTTAATCTTCTGAAAAAGAAGAAACATAACCCAGATTACTGTTATGTTCAAAATGCATGAAATTACATAACAAGGAAATGGAAGAAGATATGTCTGTGTGTGTGCACGTGTGTGCTCAAAGAGCCCTCTAATTGCGACAGAAAAGTAAAGTTTTTAAAATAATGACTTAGCACAATAGGCACTGAGGGAGGTACTTTGAAGTGGAATTACTTCCCTAGAGGGTTAGATGTGCTAGTGCATACTTCATTCTGATATCTCTTTGGGGCTAATTCATACATATATGTTACGAGTACTTGTTGTCTATGGGTTTGGGTGAAGTGCCTGCTCTCCTAACAGGAAATCAGGGACCTACACTGTAATTGGTACAGGCTCCTTGCTAAAGATGCTGCAAAAGCAGAACTGAGCCACAGGACAGAGTCAGCCACATGTGTTTTAAGGCAGGTTATTAATGTTAAACATAAGCTTTTTTGTTTTTCCAGTGGGTGGTGAGGCCAGGACAGATTTTGAAAATGTACAATCTCTATTTTTAGATTCCAAATGTACAATAGCGGGGTGGATTATTGGAGGAATGCTGATTAAATGTATAAACAGCTTCCTCATATATTCCTGTGCAAATGTCAATCTGTATTAACAGACAGTAAGAGAGGATGAGTCTTTCTGGCAACTATAAGATATTGTCAATGTATTTTTAAAAGTCTGTTTCAGGGATTATTTTTGAAAGCAATTCAAAGTTTTTTTCTAAAATTATCTGAGGACAAAAGAACCAAAATCATTTGCATTCATATAGGGATGCCTTTCTTATGCTGGCATCATTTATTTCTTGTAGTGAAGCATTGCAAACTGACTACTGTGTTTTTTTTTCCCAGAAACTTAAATCCAGAATTGTAGATAGAGCTCTGCTGGGGATTATCAGTGGGATGGATGTGTCTGGAATGAGTGTTATTCTTGGTTTGGCTTCATTAAATGAGCCATTACCAGGAAAGACAAGTTGTTGTACACTTTTATTGCTTTCTACCTTTTTCTCTATCAAATCAATAATACCGTTTGTAACTTTGGCTATAGCAGTGGTTCTAAATCTATTTCATACCTCTTGGAAAGAGTTCATTAGCTTTTAAAATGACAGGGAGGAAAAGCGCTCTTGAGCTGTAGAAGTGGACTTTTGTTGTTTTAGAAATGTCAGTATCCTCTATTCTATGTGTTGATACATAGGAAAAAGTAAATAAACAGTCATTCTATTACATACCATTTTTAAAAGTCCTCATATTTAAAAACAAAATAAAATAAAACAAGCAAAAATAACCAATCCAGCAAACTATGGGTATGTTGTAGGCAGTGACAAGATTACTGTTTATAAAGGGGTTTATTTTCAGAAATCTCTCATTTTCCTAGTAATTCCTTATCATATTCATAATTGTTATGCCACAGGTCAAGTAATAATCAAGTAATTTGGACCCATGGGAAGAGGTCTTTATTGTCTATTATATACTACAAAAATGCTCCCAGTTAAATGACTATGATTTCCCATTTTCCTTAGCGCTTACACTGGTGATTTTCAGAGATGTCCTTAGTGGGTGGCTAAAGAGAAACTGTGTCTTTACTCTTCTGATGACTAATACTGTCTTGAAGAACTGACTCTCCCACCATGTGACAGAGGAGAGAACATGCTGTCTCTCTTCCTCATGCTACAGCAGACTTCTCTAATACAGAGGGTGATAATATCAGCAGTATTAGCAAGATTTATTTAATGAATAAACCAAAACAATATTCAGTATTTTTTCTTCAAAACATATCCTGAAATTTGACTATGATAAAAAAGTAGATTTTACTAACTTTTCTTACTGCACCTCCAAAAAATTGGAAAGAAAGCATTTTACTACAAAACTAGAAAATGCCCGCTGTTTAAGTAAAACAACTTTTTTTTCCCCAATTGCTTAACAAAATATTCTTACTATTTCCCAAGTATGAAATATCTCATTTAGACCTGATATGCAGAACAGTACAATAAAATATGATTTTAACACTGTATGCCATAGAAATGCCATAGAAACATTCATACCAGTCTTATTTAGACGAAGTGTTTGAAATATTTTCTGTGATAGTGAGTTCTACCTTAATACTGCATAATAAAGTAAAACATCTCAATAAAATATGAATGGATTTTTCCAAACTTCTTCATGCTGAAGGTTATGCTTGGCTGATACTTTAAACTGTCAGACAATAGATATTTGCTTTGTCAGATTCTTTGGATCTGATATTCTTTGCCATTATTTTAAAGATATATTTGTCATGTCTGACAGTAGGGTGCCTGTGACACTGGTATTCCTCGTGTTTCGCAGGATTCCTTATTCATAAGTTTGTCAGAAGTAACTCATTTTCAACAAAAGAAAATTGTGCCCTAACTAAATTTTTTATAGTGCGTGTGCCATCTTAATAATAAGTAAAAATTATTTTAAAACTAAAATATTTCTTATCTTTTAAAAGTT
>VXBU01012722.1:794-19051 GCA_013400315.1 Bombycilla garrulus | reverse complement strand
GTTTCACCTTCATACATTTTACAGTGTTGGTGCAACTGTTTTCTTATATTTGTAATCATTTTTCCAATTTACAACTAAAGCAAAGGTATGAAAGATTTCAGCTTTTGTTTTTGTTATAGCTTGAAGCAACTCACTTGATTATGTCATTTCTGCAGTAGTCTCTGCAATAGCAAAGTCAGCTAGAGGAGGAGTATCTCACCTCAACATCTGAGAACAGGCTTTTGACTGAAGAACCTTTAGAGTGCACTAGGACAATATAGGTATGTATACAAACTTGCCACACCTATAAGTACCTTATAATTGTTCACTAAATGTTGACAGCATTGTAGAAGCTAATGTTTTCTGGTTTGCTTGTTTTTGGTTTTGGGTTTTTTTTCCATATCTCTATGTTTTCTTTCCATGATACATCTAAATTATGTTTGAAAGCTTCGTGGTCAGTGCTAAAAGTGAAGCTCCTTCCTCCATCATGAGAAAGTTGATAGCATATTAAGGGGAATAGCAATATTTGTATTAAAGTGGTATTTAACTAGTCCCAGTAAGAAATCCCAGTTTTTACGCATAAGATATACACATATAATTATATCTTATATTAGACCACACAGAGAATACACATACACTTACACATCCCCCATATACCATATTCAAAGTGACATCAAAAAGCTTCAGAAAACTGCTATTAGACACCTAATAGCATTTCTTGACTTCTATCTACTCAAGGTTTGGATTCAAGAGTAAAGTCCTCCTGAAGAAGAAACTCCTCTAAATTAGACATTCTTAATATATATCTTTGAACTTGAGAGATCAGGAGGCCAAGTGATCCCTAAGGTTCATTATTTTCTGTTTATTTCAATGAATTATTCAATTCAAATTAAATCATG
The DNA here is from genome assembly GCA_013400315.1 of Bombycilla garrulus. Classification (NCBI taxonomy): domain Eukaryota; kingdom Metazoa; phylum Chordata; class Aves; order Passeriformes; family Bombycillidae; genus Bombycilla; species Bombycilla garrulus. The sequence goes on along the minus strand of VXBU01012722.1, from coordinate 18,173 downwards.
TTCTTTACACTACAATACCGTGAAAGTGATATCTATATCTTTATGAATAGTTAGGATCACCAGGAAAAACATGGAAATAGTTTGAGTACAAAAAAGCCATGACAGAAATATTCTAGTTAAATGAAATGCTGATGAATGTTTTGTGAGGAAAGAAGGACTATTTCCTCTAGCATTTTCAGTTCATGCCAAGGTTTTCCTACTTAACAAGAACATTGAAATTGCATTAATTGTGTATCTTTTTCAAGTGAAGAAGTGAATTATGTTGTTTACATTTCTTGTTTATATTTACCAACATTATATCATGCCATCTGGTAAGGATTCTGAATTTGATGTAATTCAGAGGGAGTTTCCTTGGTCTTTGACTAATAGTATCCAGTGAAATATATTTTTAAAAATATAGAAATGAAGAATTGTAGGGTGTGGAGAACTTGACCAAGGCAGAAATTCACTGAAGGGAAAATTCAATGCCTGCACTGGACCTCACAGAGCAAAACAATTCTGTTACAATATTCAGTTTTTCCATCTGTTAGCACATGTATTTCACTGCAACTTGTATGTATCCATCATTTTACCAGGGATCATACCTTCTAATATTGAAAAGTCATACAAGCACAAAAGCTTCCATTTTGATAGTATTCAATGGAATATATTATTTTATAAGATATTCAGATAAATAGTAGTGTGTAATTAAGAAAAGTCATAATGACTGTAGGTAATGAAATGGAGTAACATATTTTCCTAGCATATACAGCAATACCGCTTAATATTAAGCATCAGAGATTTGATGTTAATATTATTATTAGCATTAGTATATTTTAATTATTTTTGTTATTGCAATCTCTTTTTGCACTGCAGGAAAGCTAAAAGGTTTGACTTGTGAGACTGACTGTGGTACTATCCTAATAAAACTAGAAATTGTGGTAAGTGCTTCAGGGAGCTTTAAACCTAGGCATAAAACCAGAAAAATTGAAAGAGATGAAAACCAATGCATACGCAGCAGCTATGGATAGTAATTTTTGTAGGGTATCAATTTAATTGTTTTCAAATATACCTCTGATAGAGCACATGAGTGAAGGAATGATGATGTGAGATGAGAAATCTTCTAAAGAGGTGAAAGGAGACTGGAGTCTAGGCTGACTGAGGGAAAGTTAATCTCCCATTGATAAATGAAAGATGATAGACTACAAGTAGGCTGTGAAACGGAAAGCAGGTAGGAGAGAGAGCTGCCACATTTATAAACCAAGAGGAAAATCTGAAAAGCAATATTGTGCAAGGAAATGAAAGGAACAAGGCTTTATTTTTTAGAATAGCAAATTTGAGTAAGACATGGCAAGATAGTTCAAATTCTAGTGAAGTTTCTGGAGATTTGATCCCTTAATCAAGCCTTAAATTATCATATTTGAATGGCATTTTAAACTAAGAGAGTACAATCTGACTATAGTAATTTTTAGGGATTTTCAAAATTCTTATTTGAGGAACAATTTAGGTATGTAAGTAGGTGTCCATGTGTTTCTTACACAGTTTTTATTTGTATCCACAGGTTATTCATAATTTTTCAGTAAGTCTAATTGCTTTCAAGTGCTGTAATGGTGCCCTGGAAACAGACTACTCTCTAATCCTTGTTTAGGGAACCAAAATCTCTGGCTTGAGGAAGATAGGTGACAATAGGTGGGTCTGGTGGATTTCCTTGCATGTTATCACAGATGTGCTTTAAAAACATGAGACACAAGACAAAAAACAAAGAATCATTTTTTAGGATAATAAAAATACCTTCTAACGATCTCAACTCAGAAAAATGAACTCACTAACTGAAAACTGTGCCTTTTGGCTTCTCAGAACTGAGCAGTAGTGCTTGAAAGAGTCACAGACCTGTGGAAGGCCTTATGGTATGCTCTGTTTTAACATAAATAATTCAGAATGTCAATATGGGTAAAGTTAGGCTTGGAACGCTTGAGGGTTTTTTTAGAAATTTAATTACTTGGAACAATCTGTGTCCATATGTGTCTTCATGTTACTGTGGAAATGCTACTTGAACAAAAAGCCCTAAATTGGTTTGTGTTTGGTTTCTTCTAGTTTGGCAAGAAAATGGTGCTCCTGTGTAAATGTAGTGGTTTTCCTGCCAGAGTGCACAGGATTTTGGCATTGGTACATCAGTGACACAAAGCAGTGAGCTAGTAATGGCCTCAAAAAGCAATTTTCTATTAATACTGAGAAATTGTCATCTGTTCATTAAATTTCTAATAGTGGGTAGAAACCAGAATGTTTTCAGGAGGCTACAGAAAGTTCTGGCATTGCATCGCTTCTTTTTAACATACTATTATTGGAATAAAGCAGTAAAATGTATTAAAAGTATTCATAGTTATTTTCATTTCCATAGGACTGCATAATTTAAACCCAGTACATGATGAATAGGATGGTTGAATCTTTAATACTAAAAAAAGCAAAATAAAAACATAAAAATAAACTAAATAAAATTCATGAGGCAACCATTTTGAAAAAATCTTCAAGTGGAAATGTAAGCTTGCTTGAAGGAAAAGTCATCTATTTTATGCCCAGAAAAACAGTTTTCTGTAGGAAATTGCTTCTATTTTAGCTAAGAGATTAAAAAACGACATTATAAAATGGAAAGGTTTTTCTCAGTCATGGCTGTGGTGTTTGCACATGGTATGAGTTTTAATGATATTTTGGCATTTATTATCATACTTAGGTTCCCATACATCAGGCTCCGAGTTTCAGAACTTTGATTTATTTCAAAGTGTAAGGTTTCATTCATTCAGATATATGGCTAAGATCTAGAGGGAATAGCAATGAATTTGATCGCTAACTCAAGTTGCATATTGTTAATATTTCTGATCAGGAAGCATGGGCACACACACAAAAAAACATCCATTGAAAAAAACAAACAAAACCCAACAAAATAACAAACAAACCAAAAGCCAACCAAAGGAAAAAAAAACAACCCATGGGTGGTCAGGGAACTGTCCTTGAAATATTTGACATTCCTTCCTTTTTATAGTCCTGCTGGCAGTGTGACTATATCTTAAGTCATTATTTCTTCTTTATATTCTTGCAAATGCATATAAAAATTTGGATTTGCGGACTGGAAGTAGCTCAAAGATTTGAAGAAAGTGGCTTACAGTAATTTAATTTGTTCTTTTCAGAGGAAAAGAAAGTCTACATAAAATAAAATTCTATTCTTTCTGTCTAATTCCTAGTTTCTAAAATGAAAAATGTTCTGAAGCAGCTGTGAGCTTTAAAGACTTGACCACACAGTTACTGTGAGCAATACTGTCACCCAGTGTTTTGCAGGCTCTAGACTTTACACTGTCAATGAAAAAAAAAAAACAAACAATAGCTTTCATCACTAACTTCTGTGAGACATAAGCTATTTATATTGTTTATCTTTGGAATGACTAAACTGTTGGGCAGAGTGAAAAAGAGGGGGGAGACAATGAGCATGTAGGCAGGTCCTGTGGGCCATGAATACAGCTTACCAAGATTCCATGGTCTTAAATTTCAAAGATTTGCCTCAGTTAGTCAGACTGAAATAGTAATACCTCCTCTTCTTCCCACCCAGTTTTCTGGCAATTCATCTTTCCAGAGTTATCTTAAGAAGGGAAGTCTGGCTTCACATAAAGATTCAAAGAAAGATTTGTTTTCAGTTGCCGTTGGCTAGGCGGTTCTTTTTCCCACTCATGGAAGGCCTTCATTTTCCATATAACTTCACTCTTTTGCCATGCCAAACTAGCTTTGTTTCAGCATAATTGTTATGATTAGCTCTAAATGTTAGTTTTCCAACAGATCTAATGCAGTGAAGGAGAGTCTGTAATAAGTTGTTCCAGAAATATTTGTGCAAAAATGTTCAGGAAAAGATGAAAAAAATGTTTCCAAGGCCACATCTATACTGATATCTTTTGTCATCTTCTGGGATGAATGGTACAACATATTATTTCACAAGAGCAATATGAAGGAAATGAAAGCCAAGTCATTCCTACCTAAAGGGAACTTCTTTTACAAGAATTTTCTCCATGTTTTAAAGTTTCCAAAAGTTACATTTCTTATATCTGTTGTATTGTGGTGGTAGTATTAGAGAAAAAGTGTTGCTTGTTTAATATTTACGAGTTCTGTATTATTGTTGTTCTCTATGGAAATGCAGGAATGGCATGTGTCAAATAACTCCTGTTCACTTTTCAGAGCAAAAATGGTTGTGTGTACATTGCAGACTATTTGAAATATTTGATCTGTCACAAGAACCAAGCAAGATTCATTTGAAAAGCTCCAGTGCCTATGATCTAATGTAAAGCATTTACTTCTGTCACTCTTTTACTCACTGATCCAGATTTTTAGCTGATATAATCTAGGAAGAGCTCCATTGAAGTCAGTGGAGCTCTGCCAATTCATGTTGCTGAAAAAAGTCCTATTAAGTGCTACTCTCTGCCTTGATTTATCCTCATTGATTTCCAAACTTTGCACATTGAACGTGGGTCATTTATGTGGTATTTTATTCCCATATCAGGTTGGGGTTTTTTATGCAGATAATCTCATACTGATATGAGAGAAGTCTCTTGTATACTGAGCTCCCCAGTGGAAGCTGGAAGACCACAAGTATGGACCAAGCTAATACTTAAATAGATAATAACCAAAGCAGAACACAGATGTTGATAAATTTTTCATTTATAGTGAGTGAGATAAGTATCTGGCTAAGACTATTAAATATGAAATACCTGGTGTGTAAATTAAGACCCAACAACAGTGTAAAAACATATCATAATCTTTCTTTACGAACGTTATAGCAAGATAAGCAAATAAATACAACCCCATTAGAATGTTAATCAATATAAAAATAGTTCAGGTAGGTAAAAAATATAAAGCTAAATAGGAATTAAAATGAAAGATTAATGTGTAAATTAAAAATAAATATTACCTTTAAAAAGTCCTTGCAAAGGAAAAATATGGTACCTGATAAAGTTTGCAGAAAGTGTATTTAAACAATTTCAAGTTTCCTAAAGTTAATAAATGAGCTACCAAATAAGCTAATGATTTACAAATTCTTGACAGAAAATTGGCCTAAATTGCAGACTTGTCAAGAATGTTTTATGGGTGTGAGTTGGTGGTATTATAATGGATAGTCTTGTTTATGCCTATGTTTCTGCATTAGGGCTCTGATTTAGTTGAATTTTAATTAAATTTGTTTCTAATAAGATATATTTATCATTATCTATCACGGTTTGTAAGAAAGACTTCAGTGCCCATATCAAAGTTCAAACACTGCAAAACATTGAACACAAAGTGATCTGTGTATCTTTTAATACCTAGCTTTCAAACAAGCATGCAGACAATAGACTCTTTGTAGTGAAGAAAGATTTTACATCTGCAATGTACTAGTTGTGTAAATTTTTAATGCACAACAACAGACTGAATGCATTGTCTAGTATGAATAATTTATAAAGAATAGTTTTGGTCATCCACAAATTGGCTTCAGATTACAACACAGAAATGTTCTCTCATATGTCTGCATGGATAAATATTTCTAATTTTAGCCTCTTAGGAGATCTCTGTAGTTAGTAGACTTTTTACTGGATGTTACATCTGACTTTCCTTTGATTTATAGGCAATTACTCTGTTCAGAGTTAAACCAGCTCAGACCAAAGGTTTGGGTTCAGGCAAATCAAAAGGCAATTTACCACCATATAAAGAGGCATGAGATGTGTCCCTAGAGACAGAGGGGCTCTTTCACTGTACTTGAACTAGATGGTAAGCTTCAATCTTGTGGAAGTAAAATGTTTCAAACATTACAACCATCAAATTTAGTCTTTACATGATTGTTGCCAGCCCACATAAAGGTGTATGACTGAGCAAAGTATGGTTCCTCTTCCTCACACAACTCTCAGTCCTGGACTTGGAAGTCCTTGCTGCTCTCTGTGCACTGAGTCACAGAAACATTTAAATAGGAAAAGTGCTCCGAGATCCTTGAGTCCAGTCTTCTACCAATCACTACTTTGGCAACTAGGCCATATCACTAAGTGCCGTGTCCAGTCGATTCTTGAGTACCTCCAGTGATGATGGCTCCACCACATCCATGTGAACCCTACACCAGAAAACCCCACTGACTTTACTGTTTGAGGCATTTTTGCCATTCAACCATATTGATGAATGGCTTAATACTGTTCTAATGCTTATGACCCCAGATCTTGGGATGTCTTACGGGAGTTTCAATGGTCCTCCAGGCACAATAAGTTAGAAAAGTCATTTTTAGTGCACTGATGTCAGGCCTTTGGCTAACACTGGAAACCAGAAAATGGACTTCCTCTTTCAGTTTCCTTGGCTTACATTTAATCATGGATGTTTTCCCATTTCTGTTAGATTTGCTGAGCTTTCCTTCTGCTGTTGGCAATAGTCTTCAAAGAACAGGTGAGCCAAGTTTCCATTATGTCTAATTTTGCCTTACACATGTTGAACTTTCTGTACCATGTACTAATTATCTGCTTGCCCTCCAGAGATATGTTTACTCATTCTAAGGACAGTGTCATGTTATGAAGTAAAAAGATCATAGAAAGAGTTGAAGTGCCTTGGCATGAATCTACAAATATGACAGAAGGTGGGAGAAAATAACAAACATAGCTTGGAACAAGAAAACTATGGGATGCTGATCCAAGGCATGGTTTTCAATTTACAGGATTCAGGTACTATAATGAAGAAGTCCACACAAAATGACATGAATATGAAGCACTTTATTGCCAGCTAATGAACACCAAATTCATAAAGGGGCTCCCCCTGGATATTTATTTTGGACATCCAAAGCTGAAGTGAGGTTTAAAACAACAGATTCAGGCTTGAAAACTGTGAATGTGATCTTAACACTAAAAAATGGTAACACCTCAGAGATGATTAATTTTGTGTTTTGCTAGGTAGTCTAGAAAGTCAGCAGTCCCACAAACTCACTATTTTAAATTTTATAATTTTTTTAGTACTTCACTGCACTGTAAGAGAAACAGAGGAAAATTAACAGCATACTAGGAATCTGTATAGTGTTCGTTGTAACAATGGCACTGAGCTGCAATGCTTGGTATCAACTTTCCTCAAATAACTTTGTAGGGATGACTTTAGAGATTAATTCCAGCATAGACCCTTTGGGTTAATGTCACTGCTTATAGTATCTCTTCAGGGCTTCTTAGTGAGTTACTACTACAGAGACACTAGAGATAGATTTTTATTATTTTTTTCAATCATAAGCACTCTAACACCTTATTGGACTACTCTAGAGCAGCCATTATAACACTGTTTAATAAACAGACATTGTGCAGCCCTCTATTTGGTAAAAGTACTTCTGCAGTTGTATATAAAAGCTTCTTGGCTTCGAAATGTTCTAAAATATATGGACACTAAAGCTTTAGATTTACGGCAGCATTAAGCATAAATGAAGACATGCAATAAGGGCTTTCCAATTGTCAAAATTAATCCTTATGCAACATTGAAATACTTTCTTGAAATAAAAATTAGTTGTTGTTCTTAGTCCATGGCAATTAAATTCTAATATGTTGTTTATAATGAAGAAATGAATAAAACCCCATCATATTTATTCATCTACTATGTACTATACATACATCTGCACTCCTATGCCAGACTTTTGACTTTAGAGCTGCTGCTGCTGCTATAAATTTGCTATATAACCATTAATTTCGGATGTGTCCTTACTACTTGTAGGACTTTGTTCACTTTTATTGTTTTGCCTTCCTTATGAGGACTGACTAAATTGTTTCAAGAGACATTTTTATTTGGAAAAGCTTCAGTTTTCCACTTACAGAGCTGTGTTCTGCAAGCTCTCTTGTTTAGTTTCTGCAATGTCACATAGGGCCTTCATGTTAGAAGGTTATTTAAAGAGCAAATTGTCCAAGATGATGAGGTAACATCAACAGGGAGGTGATTCTAAGATAGTAAACAGGACAGCTTAGCCATCTTCCCCAGTATACATTAGCTGATTAACAGGAAAACATTTGCCATCCTTAAAATTTTTTTAAAGGAAAAAACAAGAGTATTTAAAAACTATGTCTTAGAGGTCCCTTTCTTTTCCCTACTGTCCTTGAAACTGTGTATTGGCTATTTCCTGTCTGAAAGAAAACAAACTGCCCCTAGATTAATTCTGAGTTATCACGTCTGGGTATCTCCTATTATCCCATGTGTAATTTAGTCAAGTTTTGTCCTAGTGTTAAGGTAGAAAAGGTCAGTCAGCTTCTGAAATTACCTCTTTTTGTGAAGTGAAACCTGAAATAATTAATGAACAGAAATGTTTTTGCATGGGCTTGAATATTATATGTATTATGTTATAGTATAGTATATGATTATAATATTAAATTGGGGGGGGATTGCATATACTTCACACAAATTAAAATAGCACAGACTTCAAGATGCACTTTGTTAGAATGTTTGTATTTAGCATTTTCCTTTAGTGTTGTGTTTCCTTCAGCTTAAAAAAGTGCAACAGTGTATAAACTCACCCGAGAATACAGAACCCAGTTTTTATCCTGTGCTGTTCTTTAACTGCCGATTATTACTGACTCTGTTGATTCCTTGCTAGCATAATATCATTACTGGAATGGATAAAAATATTTCAATATCCTCAAAAAAAATTTTTAGCCCAAATAAACATAAGTGTTTTTTGTTGTTTCTTTAAAAATAAAATTATTGCTATTTTTTAAGAACTGAGAAACATCAATAATTTCAAGACTGTTGGGTCAAGAAGCACTTGGGATGAAGGAATATAACTCAAGGGCATTCAGTACATTTTAAGTTCCTCTAGGAACAGAAGAGAAGAAAGGAAAAAATATGAGCACTAATTAAAGATTAATTTAAATGAAAAATGCCTTGACAAGCTCTTTTGTGGAAGAAAATAAATGCTAGCATGAAAAAAAGGAAGGCTGCCTGAGGTAGAAGGCTGCATTACAAAACTTCAACTGATAACAGCTTTTAATACTTAACATCTTTTGCAGCATGATCCCCCCTTACACAAAAATGAGCAGATGCTTCTCTGCAGAAAAGTAATTATCCGCAAACTCATGCTATGTTTGTGGTGAGCTGACTGTTGAATCCACATGAGCCGCAGGTTTTGTATTTTGCACAGCTTTATTTAATCACATTCTGTGTTCCCATTCATACTTAAATGAAGGCTGGAAAAAAGGCCTTTCTATGCTGTCTGAGAGTTTGATCACATTGGCTACCATCACAGAAAATAAATTATTATAAGTGTAGTTTGACACCAAAAAATTTTTCTTTCTAATCTATCTATTGCCACGTTATTCAAAGAATATTATCAAACAAAATAACACAAAACCCAAAGAAACAAACTAAAACAAAAAAAACCCAAAAAACCAACAAAAACCCAAACCAAATAGAAAAAAAAAGCAAACAACAGAATCCAAAGATCAAAAGAGAAAAAGGATTGAATTGAATGCAGACAAAAGCTAAAGGTGGCTTCCAAGTAGAATTAATATACTGCCTCATTTCCTAATGAAGATGATGGTACTGAATGTGGGAGAAAGGCAGGAAGGCTCATGAGAACAGGGACAAGGAAGCAGAAAAAACAAAAGAGGAGGTGACGAGGCCTACATTGCTTAGTACACTCATGGGAGGAAGCCTCAATAAACTGCACCAGAACTGACAAAAGCTGCCAAAGGTAGCTCAGGTTTGATAGTGGTTATTTTATTATCAGGTTTGATAGTGGTTATTTTACAAATCTATCAACTGCGGTATGATACTTTGCAACTGGAAATAGAGATTGCAGAATTTCTTTTGAATAGAAAAAGAGGTTAAGGATAGGGAAAGACAGAAAAAAACACAGTACAATGATCTTAAGGCTACATAAATACGAAATGAGAGTCTGTAATGAGCATAAATAATATTGAAAGACATTTTTCTATATGTAAAAGGAGCTTAAATGCAACATGGACTTACATAGATTACACTAAAATAAATTTACATCTGAATTATTTTCTAGAAGAGATTTTAATTTAAATCTGTTTGGAGATTATTAAAATAATTCATTTAGGTATTTAATATGGTGCTATTAGAGAAACTTAGGATGCACAAAATAGGAATTAGCACAGAAACAGTAAACTGATGTAGGAATTGATCAAAAAGGAAGGAGTTGAAAGTAAAATTGAAAGGAGAAACATCTGTGAAGGCATAGGTTACTTGGTGATCCTTCTGTTTTCATAATTTCTATTATATTTTCAAAAATTACTGTGATGTGAAGAGTGAATGCTAATAAAAATATTGATGAGAAAACCAAGATTATTATTAACTAAAGAAAACCAGAAATTACTCAGTGACCTTTAAGAACTAGAATTCTACATCTGGGAATAAATAAAACCATTAAAAGTAAAGATTGTATACCTCTAAAACGAATTTTTTCTTATAACCTAAGAATTCAACTGCTGAAAATTACTGAGGAAGAGTAAGGCTGAACTGGACAAACGTGTCACAAAAACATACAAACAAACAAGCATGTAAGATATCAATGTAATGTAGCTACAAAATATAATTTTTGGTCTCAAAGCAAAAGATTTCTTGAAGAGATGGAGAAGTACTAGCCACTGTTCAACATACTGATTTTTTCACATCTGAACATTTTATAAGCAAGAAAAAAAGGCACTCTAAGTAAAGCGAGTGAAGAAAAGCTTAAATAGGATGGCTGAGGAGTAGTATGTTTATGTAGTGGCACACTAAGTCTGCACACACCTAGAGCTGAGAGATATTCACCAGTTCAGTGGGAAAACATATAGCTGTATTTACTTTTGCTTCTGTGCCTGAGAGATAGCCTGGGACTGGGTTATACGACCTGTCACGGTGCTGATAAAGCTGGCATGCAATTGCAAAGATCTATTTTGAAGATGTGCTTTAAAAGTTCTTCGCATCAGAAGAGGAAATCCTTTTGCTGACTAGCCTCCTTCCAACTCAGAAATAACAAAATAGAACCTAAGGAAGGAAAATTTTCAAGAGTAAATAGGGAGAAGTGACAAAGGAGTAGTGGTCATAAGAGCACTGACAGGAGAGAGAGAAGCAAGAGATTTTGAAGAAGGACCTTTTGGTCCATCCTTTTATCCACCCACTCCTGCAACATGGTGGAATAAAAGCGAACACTCTGTGCTCCACAGAAGTGCTTGGAGAAATCAGATGAAACTAATTTAGGTATGTGCTGTCATTCTATGGGTCTAGAAAATCTCTTGCTATCATAAGCAGAAAGTTCAAGAAAAGGTCAGGACTGGAAATAAACTTCCTGCATGCAGCTTTAAAAAAACCCCATGAAACTTTGGTGACAGTATATTTCTGGGGAATCACCAAATAATTTGCATGGTTTTTGTCATGTTGTAAATGGCAATACTTGTTCCAAGTCATAATATTTGCTGGTGTTATCTGAATGCATTTTAATTCAAATGCAACATTTTTTTGCCTTGTAGACTTATGAAATATTTATGGGATTATACCTGTATGCTTCAGCTGTGATACAGGGATTTAAGAATAGGTTGGCAGATGTATGCCCTACATTGTCCAGTTAAAGGTCAGTGTCAAGTGAAATGAATCTCATTTAAGCCAACTGTTTCCCTACTACAACCAGAAATAAAAAGGAATTACATTTTCACCTGTTAAAGAACCTGAAATACTGCTACATCACTGTTTGCTGGTGTGATTTCCCCTGACAATTACATTGATCAAGGAATATATTTTTTGTCATTTAAAACTGGTTTCTTACCATTACTATCTAGCTTTCCACAGAGTAAGATTTAACATCAGAACCTGAAGAAAATGAAATTTTTTTTATTTTTATCTGTTTTCATGCAACAATTTTGAAATCTTCCTAAGATTTAACCTTCAAATTTCCTCTGAAGTTCAAGCCTTTGAAGATCAGTTACTTTAAGTACTATGTTTTAGTCTTTACATTTGCAAATATGAAGACATGACTCCATAGATGAGTTCCCTTGGTGTGTGGAAAGGAATCTTGAAACAGCAATTGTGTTGTGTGGATCTTTCATTGTCATGTTGTTCTTATTAACTATTTTATAGCTGATAATTTCTTTCAAATAAAAATAATTAAAAAGACCTCAAAAAAAAAAAAAAAAAAACCAAAAAAAACCCCAACCAAAACCAAAACAAAAAAAAACCAGCTCTCTGTCCATTTTATTTACAGCTCTAGAGAAAACCAGGGAATGGTTTCTAACCCCTAAATGGACTTCATAGTTGCTTGGGTTTTTTTTTTCTGTGGCTTTTGAGACTCTATTCTCTTTTTGGGAAGAGTCAACTACTATTATTTTATTAATCCACGAACAAAATAGGAAAAAAATTGATGCTACAAGGCAGATCTATTTTCAATAAAAGATAAAATTAGATAGTGGAAGGTAAAGTACTTTTTTTCTTTAAAGATATATTATGACCTGTTGACTTTCTTCTAATTGTGTGTAAGAAATAAGCAAAACCCACTTCCCCCCACCTCCCTTTCCACTAATCAGGCAGTGGAGGGAAAGCATAAAGATACTCCATTGCAAAACTTTCTGCTTCAGTTTCTGGGACAATGAAAAAAAATCCAGAATGATAAAATACCCTTTGGATTCTGTAAGGGTCAAATAATAATTTAGATATTACTATCTGGACATGCAGAACATCATGATGAGTAGCACAGTAGATATCCTGTCAAAATGGTTTACAAAGTAAGAGAGTAGTATTTTATGTCTTCTGTCCATCAGACTAATACCAGCCCCTGCATAATCTTGCTAAGATATGACATGAGAAGCTACAACCTAGTGAAGAGGCAAGATATCATATTTTTCTGTTTTTTCTGTAGTAGAGTTAACTTTCTTCACAGAAGCTAGTATGGAACTGTGTTTTGAATTTTTGCTAGAAACAGCATTGATAACACAGGGTGTTTTATTTATTTCTGAGCAGTGCTTACACAGAACTCTTTACCCAGCCCATCAGCGAGCCAGCTGGGGGTGCACAAGGCATTGGGAGGGAATACAGATGAGAGAGACAACCCCAAGTGACTAAAGGGATGTCCCACACTGTATGACATTATGCTCAGCATATAAAGCCGGGGGAAGAAGGAGGAAGGGAGCACATTTGGAGTGATGGCTTCCCAAGTCCCTGTTACATATGATAGAGCCTGGCTTTCCTGGAGGTCACAGAACCACAGAATAACAGAATACACTGTGTTTGAAGTCACCCAGAAGGATCCTTGAGTCCAGCTCCCAGCTCTGTATAGCACCATCCCCAAGAGTAACACCATGTCCCCGAGAACATTGTCCAAACTCTTCCTGACCCCTGCTAGCTTTGGTGCAGTGACCGCTTTCCTGGGGAGTCTGTTCCAGTGCCCAGCCACCCTCTGGGTGAAAAACCTTTTTCTAATATCCAATCTAAACCTCCCCTGACACAACATCAGGCCGTTCCCTCAGGTCCTGTCACTGCGGAGATCAGTTCTGCCCCTCCTCTTCCCCTCATGAGGAAGTTGTAGGCTACGATGAAATTGAAGCCATGGCTGCCCATGAAAAGTGGTGAGTGAATTCCTTGTTTTGTGCTCTGTGTGTGTGGCTGTTTCTTAATCTGTTACTGTCTTCCATTAAACTATCTTCTTGTCAATCCGTGAGTTTTCCAACTTTTACTCTTCAAATTTGTTCACCCATCCCACCAGGGGAGGGTGGTGCTTGGTTGCCAGCTGGGGTTAAACTGTAACAAATAAATACTGTACACCACTGGAATTTCTTAAATGCTCTTAGTGGCTTCCATCCTCATTTAACTACTCAGTGTGTGCTCTCAGTTGCACAGCAACTTTATAACCTTTAAGTAAGTCAAGTGGAGCTCACACTAGGCACAAAATGCTGTGGTTTCAAACACAAGTGCAAGAGTCCATGGAAATAAAGTCACAGTTCTTAAAAATCATGACACTGATTCTCATGTTTCATTTTCAATTCTCATTTCAGCTTGGTTGAAAAGTCCATGTATTCTTTCAGCATAACTTGTTCTAGGACATAAACTTGTTGTTATCTTCCTAGCAAGGCAACAACTTGCCAGGAAGCAGTTATGCCGTTCACAATACCACTTTGAAAGAGTTCAGGCAGAAATAAAAGAGATTGAATTCCGTCACTGGAGACATTATTTATTTTTGATGCTTAAATCACATCTGTTTCATTGGAATTATAATAAAGATTATCTAGGGATGACTGCTTGGGACATACAAATAAATCTGGCCATATAACTATTAATCTACCATCAGTCTGAAACTATATTCTAAAAGCAGTTGGTATTCTGTAAACAAGGCAGATTTTTTTTATGCTGGCATATGGGAGTTCTGAGGGACTCTGCTTTTCACCAAGAAAAGAAAATTCTTGCATTCACTTTAGCAGTGAAGCTCTTTTCTTGTTTACTGAAAGAGGCATCTGCTCTGAGTGGAAAAAGAAAATCAGCAGTACTCGCTTTCCTTCTTTGTAAACAGAGAGTTTTGGGACATTTATGAAACAGAAGTGCTCCAACACTTTTAAAACACCTTTTGATGCTACTTGACTAGCATTCATTAACACAGAGCTTATAAGATCAAACTATGTTGAAGCTATATCTCTGCTGATTTCCACTTCCAGGCATGGTCATTTTGTATAATATAGATGGAAATTAAAGGAATGTCAAAATGTTGCCTATCACAGAGAAAAAAAGAAAGGAGGTCAGAAGCAGAAATTAAAAAAAAACAAAAAAACAAGAAAGAGGAATGAGTAATAAAAAAAGAGGGAAAACATCTGCTACAAAATTCCAAGGAACACACTTTTTCTTGGTTGGGATTTTTTACAGGGGAAAAAAAGTGCCTAATTTTGCTTTAAGCACAAACTTTATATTCCAGTAAACTGGATTTCACAAGGGAAAATTAAAAAAAAGTGGACAGCCGACACATATCCCCAAAATCTCTCTCTAGATCTTCCCTCAAGTATATAGAATGAAACTTAATTATCATTGGGTACAAAATGATTGCCACGGGGTTGATTTCCTATCGAACTGAGATTCACTGACCATTTTTGTCTTAAACCTGAAGCTTAAACTTGTAATCTGCTTGCTGTTGTACTCTCTCCAGGTACACATTATGAGAGATTCCCCAACAAATGTTCTGGGCACACTGGGAACTGGGAATATATTGATATACTGGTCTAATGAGAGGTGTCCTGGCCCACAACAGGACAGGCTGGGAGTAGATAATCCTTAAGGTCCATTCCAACCTCTTTAAATTCTATGATACTACAAATGTCATCCTTCCCTAACACAGTTGTTTGGCCTTTGATACCTCTGTTTTCTTCAGTGTCTCCTGGCTGGCATCTGGACTTCAACACTTTCGTTTGGTCCTTCACTTTTTTCATGCTTGATGAGACTTTTAGCATCATCTAGCAGATAAATAACATGGAAAAAAAGCTATTTTTGAATCTCTTTTGTTGTTATTGTTCGTATAGTTACAATGATGATAATAAGTATGGACAAAAATGGTCCCTTAATGTCCTGAAGTTAGGGCTTTCCTCTTGGAAAGTGTCTTTTAGGTTCTCATTCTTTTCATTACTGTAGGATGAGGAACATATTTTAATCTACACAAAGACCGGACCTCTTTAGGTGTTTCCCTCCTGCCTCTAAATCATAGCTGGTTAAATGCTTCACATCTCAGGTTGGGGAAAATCTGTACATTTTGAGGTAGAATTGAGACACCTAGGAAACTTTTCAGGCTGTCTAGGCTTAGACTTCTGATGTTCAGATAATCAAATCTGAAGTAAGTAGGGTGAAGTAGGGTATTAGATTTTACCTTACACTGATCTCGGCAGGGTTACTAGAATTTTAAATATTGTGGATTCTTGCTGTGACAACCAACCTGACGAAAAGAATACCAAGTAGTATTTCTATGTAATAATAGAAATTATTTGCAAGGAAAGAAATCAGACATTGGTAAATAATTTTGGCACTTAAAAATATTTCAGGGAAAAAAAACAAGAGGTAGGGGACAGTAAAGATGACGTTTTTTCCAAGGTTTAAATTTCAGTTATTCAAAATACTATATTCTGATCTTTCAAATATTCTAATGTCTAAACCCCTGTTTATTTCAGTGATGATCAGTTTCTCTCAGAAACTGCCTTAAACCAAGCAAGATGGGGCATAAAAGTATTTTTAACACATACTCTTTAAATTCCTCCATCCTCTGACTGAAAGCCTAGATTTGGAAATAAAACATCAACTAATTAATTGGTTATTTCTGTGTCTGAATTAGGATCATGATTCTGGGAAATAGGAAATTTGAGAAAGGCAAATGTATGTTACTTATTTGTTTAACAACACAGAAAAACATGATTATTTAATTTGCACAGTACACAATCTGGAAAACAAGAGTTTTTGTGCGTTTTTTTTTTTATGGAGTCGTGTTCATAGTACATGCTTTTTCTTCACCTGGTGTCCTTTCTGTTTAATGTCCTTAGCCATGACAGCAGATTTACTTATGGTTTAAATTCGAAATCATGTTACAGGAAATGGACATCTTTTCTTATTCAGTAATATTTTAGAATGAATTAACTTTTCCTTACTTTTCAAACATTAGACATGCTTGTGTTTTAAAAAAAGTTTAGCCCGTATTCCACCTAATCTTTTATGCCTTCCCTCTAGAAGCTCATTTCAATTAAAGAAGAACAACTGTTTTCTCTAGAGAATAGTATCTATATCCAACAATAGGAATTCTATACTGGTGACCAAAATGTCCCTGAAATTAGACTGCAGGACTAGCTACAACTTTTCACAATTATAATTAATGAATCAAATTAAGTACTTTTTTTCCTGAGATATTAATTATATGCATCCAGCTATTACCCTCTGAAGGTTATCTTGTATTTTGAATTTCCTAACAGAATTTCAATACTTGCTCATGGATTCTAGGTGCTTGTAACTATACTGGTTCAAAACCAAAATTTTAAAATCACATGTATTTTTAGGTAATACTAGTTAAATATAAGGAAATATTACATGAAACTTAGAAGTGTTCAAAGAGAGAATAAGCAGACAAAGTTTTTACTTCTTTTCCCATGGGAATGAAGTCCAAAATCTGCTTAGCTATAATTTGATTATTCTTTCACAACAAAACCACTTCCTGTAGGCAATGGAACATACAGAAGTTGTGGAACATTACTCTATCTGGTCACTACATATAACTATTAAAGGACACAGGAAATAGCCCTTGTCAGTAGTATAGTCCTCAAGCTCCAGTAGGTTCACAGTGTGTTATTCTCCCCCATCAATCCATGTATTTTTTATACCATCATGATTGCTCTGATATCAGTGGTTTCTTCTTGCTTTATTTCTTTTTTTTTTTTTTGGTTTTTTATTGTTTTG
>VXBU01012718.1:14709-35875 GCA_013400315.1 Bombycilla garrulus | reverse complement strand
CCAAAACAAAGCCCTGGAGTGCTGTCGCTTTGGGCACAAACACAAAAAATTGCAACCAATGCTAACATTCTTCTCAGTATCATTTTTCAGATGTTGAGAAAAGAGATTTTAAAGCTCTCAAAAGATACAGGAAGGCTTAAAATATGTTCCCCTTTATTTGTACTTTTTCGTATGATGTGGTACAGCTTTCCAAATTCCCTCTTTGATTTTTTTTTTCAAACGTAATATCTTAAATTGAAGTGTACAACTTTTACAGCTTCTGTTTTTGCGAAGTTTTGTGTTCAGTTTTTACAAAAATTCTTCAGTAAGCAGATTTATATTAAGATATAGCTGCTGTTTGTAGGAAGCAGTGGAACTGCTTTGACAGGCTAAAACAGATTGTAAATTTTTCTTTGAGATGCGTACCTTCATTTTAGCAAAACATAACTTGTTCACAACCTTAGTTTAAAAGATAAAATTATCTGTATCCATTTTATTTGGAGTTTGTATGTTTACAGCTCTAAAGAATGCCCCGAGAAAGGTTTTGCCTCGTTATTACTAAGATACTACAGAAGATTAAAAAATAGCTTTCTTTACTGTATTGCACTAGAACAGTATAAGACTATCAGTGGCCTACTTCCCCAGAATTAGTTTTCTCCATAACATCTAATAAAGCTAAGCATTCTTCCATTTTACTACTTAGGAGACTATCTAAACAGAATGAACAGATTTATAGGGTTATTTTTAGTATGTGTCACTCTCATTACGGTTTACTTTTGCTTTTGAAGCTTATTTGACATTCTTGGTAAAAATATATAGTCAGAAATCTCATTAAAGTCCTTCATAAAGTACAGTCTCAATAGGGTTGTTACCTCTCTCCCAAAAAATGGGGGAAAACCGCCCAATCCATGTATATGTTCATAATTTTGTTTGGATTTTATGTTAATTTTTTATTAGTATTTAGAAAACAAAGTGAAGCACCTGCAGATAAAAATTTAAAGAATGTTTCTGTAAATAATTATTCAAATCACAGCTAGGTTAAGTAACTAAACATGTTGTTACTCTGCAGTATTTCAGAGAGCAACAGGTAAATGTTGACATTTTTAAATGGTAATTATTTTCTTCCATCATTGCAAGAAGCATTTGTTTATAGTGGTGAAATAAGTATTAAGTTCTTGAAATGTAGAATGTTGTGTTTTCTGAAAAACCATTTTTCTGTGAATTAGGTGTATATATAAAAGGCATATAAAATTCTGAGTATCTTTTCTGAGAATACACTGTTGTGTTCTGTGATGAAATACAGTTATAGAAATACATGTTAAATCCAGCTGGGGAAAAGTGCCTCTGTGTGTGTGTTTAACACGACATAGCTTTTGCATATATTTTTAATGAATCATATTTATATGAATTGCAGAATATTGAAGAAATAAAACTGAACCCATATTTAACTGTTTTGTTTGTTCTTTCATATTTATGGAAATGTTTTGATAATGTTAAACTCTAAAGGAAACCTAAACTGACACTGCCTTCTGGACCTGTCCTATTAATCAGGTTAGTGTAAAACTGTGGGCTAAGGAAATGCCTTAACCGTAGATATCACTCAGCCATAGAATTCAAGTAGATCTTGAATTTCAAGATATGATCAACAAACAGGAATTTCAGATAGACAACTCTGATAAGATTATGTTTTAGAATAAGATTTTTTGAAACTGCTAAAATACTAGTGTAAGGTGAATTGGGAGAAAATTATGTTTTCTTACACAGTGACTTAATTTCACATGCACACATATGCACAAAATTCTATAGGCTTTTAGAAATAATTTTGCTGAAACCATTTTTAATTATTAAAAGTCAATATGCAGCACTTAAACATTGAAACAAATAATTTCTATAAATGTATCTCTTGACAGATTGCTTTCTACAAGGCTGGCATGGAATTGAAAGAATAAAATGATACAGGCTAGTAGGTTAATATTAATCATATCTGTGGTGAAGAGGAAATTGAGATAACTTGGAAGGGTTAAAAGTGGGCTGGTTTCTTTACAGATGTATCTTTAGGAGGTTTTTGTTGTGTCAGCCTGAATATTAAGTCAGCAAAGTAAAAGTAGCAAATGGTTACTGTAGTCTGCCAGCAAATTGCAGATGAAACAAAGAATTACTAGGATCATACTAGTTGATAAAGAATTACTGCACAGACAAAGCCATTTAAAATTTGCAGCTCCAACCAGACAATTTTTTATGTTTTACAAAGAAGTACAATTACATTTTGAATGACCTTATGCCACAGTGATGATGTAAAGAACAGATTTGTCTCTGCTTCTGGGTCTAGCTTGTATATCCCATATTCATCAGTACATTTCAGTTGGTGTAGCTGAGATTGTCTATCTTTGTCAATTTTAAGATATGAATTAAACTCAAATGTCTTTCAAATGTGATACTGTACTTACTCTGTTCAAATAATAGAAATAATTTATTGCTGTAATCTGGATTTATGTCTTGGTTAGTTAGAGTAAATATATGGCCTCTATGGGATTCCCTTTTGCCCCTTAAATTCCACAGTGCTTTAAACTGTATTTGTGACTTAGAGAAAGTTTAGTATGTTTTGCAAAGAAAACAAAAAAAACCTCACCAGCTTTAAAATTTATACTAATGAGAAACAAAACTCAAAAATATTATTGACAAGCTACACATGTTATTTCAAATATCCCTTGCAGTTTTAAATGCAGCAGTTAAGATCAGCTGATAAAACATTTGAAAGCTAAAAGGCTGAAAATCTATATGTTAATTATATTATATATTTATTATTATTATCAGAACATTAAAGGTGTTTGAAAAGTTTTCTCTTCCCAGTGCATCTTTTATTATTCAGTTTTGAACTACAGTTTTCTGTTTATATTTGTGGTATTAAAGTATTTTTTTGTGATTTATATTATTGTGTAATATTTACTTCCTCCTGCCTGGAATGTTCAAAATAAACTTACAGCTATACATCTGCCCATATTAATAATCAGTACAAAACGGGAGTTATTAAAGAAAATTAACACATTAATTGAAGAAAAACTTGTATTTTATTGCAATGGGAAATATAGTGTTCCCCACTTTTTAGGGGAGTCTGTTTATGGTTTTTTACTTATAAAATCTGATGCATATAAAAATGTTAACTCTCACTTTCATTGCTTTTTACAGATAAAGTTATTAAAAATGTATAATGAAAGAAAAGTGATGAGAGATTACCCTTTTTTAGAGGAAATCTAGACTGTTATGCCTACAAAATAGTAGCAGCCGTTTTTGTGGTTTTTTACATTCTGTAATGTGAGCAAAATTTATGAAATAATTGAAAAGAGTATCTGCATACATATAATCATTATTAACCTTAGTTTCTAAGGTGATGCGGTAGTTGCAAACAGTGCTTTTAAATTGGGAAATAGGTCTGTTTTGACTTTTTTGAGCCAAATACTTTCATTTATACCTATATGTATAAATATATCTTCTGAAATAATAAATATATATATTGAAAAGACTTGGTCTTTTTTTTTTTAACATAGTGGGATAAATTGTACCTTTGGTCATGCTAGTTCAAGCTAGGATAAAGATATTGCTTCATTTTAGTAGTCTCCCATTACCTGTTTGTACCTACCACATCACTATTGTGTCTACCACACCATGTGAAGAGTTTAAACACAAGTTGATCCCCTAAATAAGCACGTTAAGTGAAAAAGCATTTTTAATTTATTGTGCAGTTCTGTATCTAGGTATGCTTTTAATTAAACACCAGTCCATAAATAAGCAAATAATGGAAGTTAGCAGAGAAGCAGTTGATCTAAATCATGACAGTAGCTCATTTATCTTTGTCCTAACAAGACAATAGGAAATGACACTAAGCCGTTGTTTTCTATGCATTAAGATTTCCTTCTTAAACAAATGCAATTGAGGCAGTTTGTTTTTCAGCGACAGCCCAGCACGCAATGCCAGTGGCCAGAGTTTTGTCTTGTCTTCATCCAGGGAAGGATTAATCTTTGTGATGGTGCAAACAAAATGTATGTCTGAGGTCAAAGTGCGGGTTGCCTTTTGGGATCTGCATTACATTAATGTCATTTTTGGGTTCCTGACGTTAATCAAAACCAACACCATAAAGCGTCACTTAGCTAATTTGTGTATTATTGTCAATGTTACCATTAATTATGCGTTTGTGAGGAAAAAGAGGATTAATGAGATGTCACAGGTAATTTACAATGATCAGGCTCCCCAGGACATTAAGAAAACACTAGCTGTGTACGATTACCATTCAAACATAATAGTACTCATGCAGGAAAGCTTTTGTTAAGTCTCTGAACCAAGTTTTTCTACTGGTATGAAATGTATTTTATATTGTCTGTAGAAGGTTTATTTTAATGCAAAAACAGTGTAGCAGTTTGGGTTTCTTTGCTGAGCTCTCTATTGAAGACATTAATAAAAATCTGGCACTATGTTTTAAATGGAAAATCCTTGAAAAAATCTGCTGTGTTGTATTGAATTGTTGTGAGATATCATTTTCACTGAAAAATTTCTACAGGCAACATTAATAAGCACAAAATCTCATTAAAAGTACAAGATTATCAAGTGATAATGCTATCTTTAATGCAGTTACTATCATCTGATGCTTTGTATATATTACAGAAGCAAAAATGCCCGGTATGTCTGTGTATTTACAAATATGGATACATAAGAGGTACCACTTGTAGGTGATAAAGTCAAACTTCAAATGAGATGAGTTTGTCCATTCATTAACTAATGGTCCTATTTATTCCATTTATACTGCTGTGTTTTAAACTGTATTACTGATTTATTAATGCATTTTAATACGGATTTTATAGAAAAGTTGCTTGCTGGACAATACGTTGAAGTTTGATCCCAATTAACAGTAGTTCCAGAAGACAAGGGATTAATTTTACTTAATTTAATAATTGTCCATGTAGGGCTCATTTCTGGTAGAAAACTGAATCTGTATTGATTTCAATTAACTCACTGAACTTGAATCCTCTTGAACAAGCTTTTCTAATACATCCGATATTGCTGTCTGTTTCTGACAATGACTCCTTTATTACTTTTGTTGTGGTTTTGCCCCAGCTGGGAATCAAGCCCCACATGGCTGCATCCTCACTCCCCCACAAGCAGGACCAGGGAGAGAATCAGAAGGGTGAAAGCTGGAAAACTTGTGGGTTGAGATGAAGACAGTTTAATAGGGAATGCAAAAACCGTGTGCACATAAGCAAAGAAAAACAAAGAATTCAGTGCTTCCCGTGGGCAGGCAGATGTTGAGCCATCTTCAGGAGAGCAGGGACCCATGACACCTAATGATTACTTGGGAGGACAAACACCATCACTCCAAATGTCCCCCCCTTTCCTCCTTCTTCCCCTCACTTTATACACTGAGCCCAATGTCATGTGGTCTGGAATATCCCTTTGGTGAGTTGGGGTCACCTGTCCCAACTGTGTTTCCTCCCAGCCTCCTATACACTCTCATTCTCCTCACCAGCCTGGCAGTACGAGAAGCAGAAAAGCCTTTGGCTCTGTGCAAGCCCTGCTCAGCAATAACAAAACATCTCTATATTATCAACCCTGTGTTCAGCAAAAATTCATACTGGCTACTATAAGGAAAGTTAACCCTACCACAGCCAAAACCAGCACAACTTTGAAGTTGTGTGGAAACAAGAATATCTGAGAAGAAAACTGTTTAAAAGAAATTTTTTTTTTTTTTATCTCTCAATGAATCCCTCATTATTTCCCTCAAAATTACCCTGGAATATGGAGGACAATTGTCAATGGTAATTCCGATCAGAAATTATTCTTAGGTATAAACCATTTAATTTGATGATTATTCCCCACTTCCCTATGATCACACAGATTGTTTTATACAGGGTCTTAATATCTAACGTCTTCTCTTCAGTTAACCTAGCACTGCTCTCTTATCATAAATTTTATCAGATTGCCTTATGAGCAAATATAGCACTTAGAAGATTAACTGCAATGTAATAAATTACTTTTCAAACACATTGTGAGTCAAAAGCTGATGCTTAGGAAACTGGTTCAAATTTTTATCCTTCTATAATTTCAAACTGTGGTGAGTTTAAGAGTCTTCTCATTTTCTTAATGTCCTCCTGGAAAGAAAACTATTCTTATGTTAATACTTAACTGGCTCTTTGCTTCTCTATTGAATCTGCCAGGAGGAAGGAATTTTTTTAAAGGTGTATAAGCAATTGCTATTAATATTGGGTTAATCCCATTCAGGTATAATTAAGGCCCCCCAGACTGAAGGACTGCTCATATAAATCACCACTTGCAACCTGAAGCCCTAAGTCAAGTAGCCTTAGTCTGCTGCTGCCAAGCAAGAGCCATAAACTACAGTGGGCAGGGACTAGATCTGGAGCTCGCAGACTGGCATATGAAGAAAATTAAATGAAATAAATTTCTAGGTACACATTTATGAGTACTGGTTTCTAGATAAAACTCTCTTCAGGAAAAAAAAAAGACATTTTTATTTTGGTTTCCTATCCAGGGCATTAAGTTTATATAGAAGCAGAGCGTGTTACCTGCAGCTGCTGTTAACTGTTTGACACAGTATATTAGCTACGCTAAACAGTTTGAAATAGAATTCAGAAGATAACTTGTTAAACACTATTTTAAAATAATTGGCATGATATTATATGAAAGCTAGAATGAAGATAAAGAGTGATTAAACAAGACTTTAATGTTAGCAGCTAGATTGGGAAGCGTTTATGTATAAACTGCATAAAAGCTTGTAGTTGGATATGCAGATTATCATGTAAAACTGTCACTTCTTCTTGCAATTATTGATGATCTAGATACTAAGATACTAAGAAGTAAGTGCAAGCCTGAGATTATAGCACTGCTGAATAATAGAACTGGGCAAGATTATTGTAATGAATGATAGATATGCTGAAAATTGCCAAAAAGTTGCTTCTTCTGGTATTATCAAGACTACTCAATTAACAGAATTTGGATTTGTAGTGTTATTTTTTGGGGAGTGTTTACCCTTTCCCTTTTAGCAACTGAGGCTAAATAGATTCTGTTGTGTCACGCAACTGAAATGTGGAACCTGGAGATTTCATTCTATTTTGGGAAAGTTCAGCTCTCCTCTCAGGAGGACACCAGAATTTGCCAAGTAGAGACAACTTGTGTGCAAGTTTTCTTAGGAATTTGTAAAACTGCAACAAAAAATGAAGGGATGTTAGCATGCACTTTAAGAAAGAAAGAAGCATTTAAATGTGTGCTGTGAATGAGGTGTCAGATCCTTCTCATCTTTGCCCAGAATCCTGTTCCTAAAAGAATCTCCAGCCAGCTCAGTCTCCCCATCTTTAATTGCTTGAGGCAGCTTAACTTAGATGTATACATAAATAAAAATATCCATATATACTCCCTTAATGAGTAAGACATCCTCATTTGCCTTTGTATTAAAAAACCACCAGAATTAGTATAAATTAACTGAGAATGCTGTATCACATAAAATTCTCCCTCTAGACATGTGGGAGAATCTCCGAGATCTGAGGTGATATGCACCACATCCCCACTTCCCTTGCAGAGGAGAGAATTTGGAACAAATCTCTCTTTCAGATAAGAATTGTACCCAATGAATAACTCTGAGGGTGAAGAATCTCTTTCCAAAGAAATTTCAAATATTTTTGAAATATTGTGTTTGTTCCAAATGAAACAATTTTGCTTTGTGATTTTATAAAGAAAAACAAGAACAAATATATCTGTTGAATTCAAAACAGCTTCTCTTAAGGAAACTAAAAATAGGTAGTGCAGCAAAATTTTACTGAATTTGGAGATCATTAAGGGACTTCTAAGGTATTTGCTTACTGCTCTCATTAATTGCTCTTGGCTAAAATGTTCAGTCTGTTTTGATCTGGAGAGATGCTTTGAAAGCAAGAGTTGATGTGTTTGTGACACCTGTCATTTGGGTCACTTTTATGATTGCTTGGCAGAACCTAAGTCTGACTGTGATCTTATCAGGAGTCTATTTAAATGGGTGTTTTTCTGCTTGGTAATCCCATTGCATGTCAGGTAAGGAAAAACCAGAATGAAATCTAGATCAAATGCAGTTTGCTTGAGTTTGCTAGAAAATTCCGTAATATGCAAATCACAGGTTTTTCTCCTTCTAACTTAAGAAAGAAATTGAAGGTAAGAAAAATAGATTAAAGCAAGATAGTAACATGTCAAACATCTTCAGGGGAAATCTACATATTTTTCTCAGCACTCTAGCTAAATACTAATGGGCTTATTAAAATAAAGTGACAAAAAGAAAAAAGATGCTTTACTTTCTCTATTTGACCTTTGGCAGTGAAGGTAAACATACTGCATCATTTGAATAATACATGCAAGACTATTTATTGAATACATTTTTAATTAGTAAAATGGTATATACATGATTAAATGTTTTGATATAACTTCTGTTTATGAAAAAGAAAAAAACTTCTGTTCACCTAGAACAGGATTCTGGGTTTTGAAATAAAACAAGATATTATTAAATATAAGCTTCTATATGAGGACTACTACATTTTTTTCAGTACTTACTTTCATGAAAGAGGTGAGTAATATATTTGTTTACAAGCTGCTGTATAAAAAAGCAATAAGAAATATTTTGGAGAGAAACTAATAAGGAGGACTAATTTTATTTACATTTATCTTTATGTGACAAAATAGAATTTTTGAGGTTACAAACCATCAATTAAAATATTTAACTTATTAAAAAATGGAACAATACCACTGTTGTTGTTTAGTATTCAGATTTAACAGACAAAAGCAGATTTTCTTAGCAAACTTATAGTCTGAGGGGACTTGTCTGACAATTTATGTATTGGGCTGGGTGAATATAGCACATTGTCATAATGTCCTAGAAATACTGAAAAATATAAAGATTTTTGATACAATTGAATAATTATTTACCATATTATTCATGCGCATTTTATGCATAAAAGGGACCAGGATATTGAGGTGGCTATAGTACTCTTAGTACTATTTATTGGAGCTCATTAATAGATGTTCATAACCAGTATGGAAACAAAAGCTTGTAAGTAGGATGAGAGGAAAGCAAGGGACACAACTAATTCTCACTCTTCTGTCCCTGACATCAGTGTACTTTACTGTGAAGTAGGTAACTGGGATGAAGTTTTCAGAAGGAATAGAAAGGTAGCTTTTCTAAAATAAAGAAGTTTGAGTTTATTACACTAACTACTTGTTCTTATCAATGATCCATTAATAAACCAACTGACAGATTCATTGCAACTATTTAATAAATGGTACAATTGAAATTATAATATCCTTAATTCTTTGTCATATGTTTAATATCATATAGGTATTTTAATGACTATTTCACAATAATGATTATTTTAAATGAGTTTATATGTTGTGTTTTTTAAAAAATGCTTTGAATGTTTTTAAAAAATGTTTTGAAATGAAAATTGACCTATTCTGTTATGGAATTTAGGCACATTGTATCAACAAAACCCTAAAAAATATTTAGGCTTGTTAATTAAAATAATTTCTACAAGTAGCACAAAAGAATGGGATATAATGATGTGGAATGTTCCCTTTCCTTAAACCGTTGACTGAAAAAAATAATATAATCTTGTCATTTCTCGACCTTGTAAATACCTCAGTTTCAATTTTTTCAGCTGGTGGCTTCTCTTAAAGTGAAGTAGCACAATGCATGTAGTTCCAAAATACAACACAGAGCCAGAGTCTGTGCTTGATTATTACATTATATGCAGTTTCTTTTAACTTGTTAGCACAAACATCATCAGCATGTGGAAGTTTTAGTGTTTGGTTACATTTGCAAATGAATTTGTATGTTGAAAAGAGGAATGAAATCAGCAAATAAAGCAGACTAATCTGCAAACTTAGTAGTCAAGCAAGAAGTAGCAGGAAATTATTTCTAAAATTAATATCCTCCTGTGGCATACTCAATGGGATATTAATCCTACTGTGGAAGACCTTCTACTTAGTAAAACAGAATATTGGCAAGATCACAACCTTGATAGTTTTGAAGGAGGTTGTTTTAGGGCATTTTTTGAGCTAAACCTTTTGGAATGTTTTTGTTAAAACAAGGCTCTAGCTGCATATTTACTGGATATGGTTATCCCTTCTTGGACCTTCAGTCTTGGACCTCTATTCTTACAGGTCTTCTGTTAACTATGACTACCTTATTGCTTTAGGTCTTTTTCTTCCACAAGTTCCGACATTTTGCTTTGAACGGTGGGTCATTTTCACTTTTGCTGAAGAAAGATTTTAATGTTAAAATGAAATTGTCAAAATGTTTCTCCAGGTTGGTTGTGTAGCAGATATCACTAAACTATTAAGCATTTGGGACGAACCCACCAACTTTATATATACATATATATTTAATGTGAAATTTACAATATTAGGCCTTTATGCTCTGTTGACTCAGCCTTTGTTCTTATCAGGACTTTTGTCTAAAGTGCATGTGCATTCAAACTACAGTTACCTAAGGAACCGTAAGTAGTGCTCTGACTGAAGTCAGTGTTTTTCACAGTACTCTTCTTCTTCTGTAATTCTTCTGCTGCTTTCTGGCAATTACCTTATTGTCAATGTTTTTAGTTTTGTTTTGATTTTAACGTAGAAGTGGATAAATTGTAAGGTAATGTCAATCTTTTGCCCTCCAGTAGACATTGAAGACCTTTGTGATAATTTTGTACTTTTATGTCTTTGTTTCTCTGGAGTTTGAAGTTTAGCTTTTAAGATAACTAATGTTAATTAATTTTTCTCAAGATTTTGATCTACTTTCGATTTATGTTTTCTCAGACAAATTTGTAAAATTAACATGTGTTTTTCATAGAGTATGGCTTCCCCCCTCCATCCTACCTAACAGTAGTCTTTCTTGGTTAGTATTCTGAACTACTGCTTCAGAGGTACAGTCAATTAATACGTAACAGCTTATGTAGTTCGGGATGTATAAACACCTGAAGCCCTCTTATTGTCTACCCTTGTCTTTTTTTTTATTATGTAATCTCATTATAAATGTTTTTCTTTAGCATTAAAACTGTCAGAGGTTATTGTGTCCAAATTATTTTTCAAGTGAATAAGCTATATTTTTTGTAAATAAATCTGCAATATCAAAATAGATGCTTTTTTGGATTGTTCTATAGAAGTCTTCAATGACAGCTTTTTTCTCTATAGTGCTAAAAGCTTAAAAAAAGGAGTCACATTCTCTGTGTAATTCTGCAGTGGTTTGTAATCTTAATTACTAGGTGTATTATTTTAATTGTAACTAAAGGGTAGCCTAAATTAATTTAAATCTTTACCTGAGCTCTGAGATTTGAACTCTGACAGTGAAGCAGAATAATTATTCCCTAAGCATCATTAGAAAACTACCCAAGGTAGACATTTTCTTTTTATTGTATTTTAGGCAAAGGTAAATGGGAGTTAAAAATCTCACAATTAATTGTTAACATTCAGCTTTCTTTTATAACTTACATGCAAAAATCAATATCACTTCATAGATGTGTAAAATATTAAATGGTTTATTCTTAAGAATATGATTATTTTTAAAAGAATGCTATGAAAATTTAGTTTACTTATATTTTAGCTATTATTCTTCTATTTAAATGGAATAATTCTGATTTTTACTCACTTCCATTTTTTCCTCATTCCTATTTATGTCTTTTCTGATGAAACACTATTTTAGTCACAGCATCAAAGACTACCTATGTATTTTTTACTTGTTCATAGAAAAAATTATATTCATTTTATGAATTGTTGTGTAAATACCCATTGAATGTAGTTACATTTATAGTTTTTAATTCAGCTGTGAGAATGCTTTTTCATTTGTAAAGTGGACCTTGATCATAATTTTTTCAAAGTTCTTTCCAGTTTGTGTTGGTACACCTAAATTTCATCACCAACCAACTAAAGCAGGTTTTGCAGGCCTCACCAAGAGCTTTGTAGTGATAGCCCTGAGGTATCTTCAGAGTTTCGCAGGTTTCAGAGTCTAAAGCAGACTAGGTCTTCAGTGAAGTGACAATATAAAATTTCTAAAAAAAAAAAAAAAAAAAAAGAAAAAGAAAAATACAAGCAGCAGCACTTCTGTGGCATCTGAAGCCAAGCTGTGTCAGCACTTTTGTGGTCCTGCCTGCCTTGGCCTCAGGATTGTGATGCAGCCCTTTCCCTTAATCTGTTCTGTTGACACTGATGCTCATCTGATCTTGTGATGAGCTAGCTCAGACAGGGAAAATCAGCAAATGTTTTTTACTTGCCCTGTTTTCTCTTATAAGGACAGTCTCCTGCTAGTTTATTTCCTGAAACAGAGCAAGGGAGAAGGACTCCAAGGGTGACATTTCAGGTTGATGTTAACTGTTGTGGAATCACAGCCTGAGGCTATAGTGCAGCTAGAATTTTGAGATGGAAGGATCAGCAATCATTGTGAAAAGAAAAAGCACCCTGACCCTAACCTTAGCCACTCATTCCAAGTGCATTCTGCTTTATCTTCAGCATTTTATTTCTGTATAAAATCAATCAGTTTAGGAACTGATTGAAGTGATGGTTTCCTTTTTTTGCTGATTATTTTTTAGTCAGATCAGTCTCTCCTACAGCATCACATAAGGGAGTGAAGAAAAAAATGGGGAAGAGCTAACTAAAACTTCTTTGTTTCAGGGTTTATACTTGCTATAAATGTTAATTTAATTATGTATTGTGAAAGGCTGCTGTAGTTGCTAAGAGAGATTCACTAGGGTCTGCAAAGGGCATAGCAGCCAATAGGAAAAGTTGATGGTCATTTTCCACAGAGCAGATGACAAAAGCCTATACCAGATATGTTGAAAATATCTTGCAGCTGATGGCAAAGGTCCAGGCTGTCTAACGTGGGAAATGTATGACAGTTGATACTGTGACCTATGGGCTCTAAAGAATATTTATGGGACAAAAAATTGGTCAGGAACTTGAAAGTGCAAGGCATTTTTTCTCTCCAAAATAGAACCAGGTTTGCAATAATCTGCAGATGCCCAAATCTTTCTCCTCCCACACCCTAGAGACTTCCTAATTGTGAATTTGCATTGTTCTTTCCGTTGGTTTTGCCTATGGCCTTTGGCAGCTGCTTTGCTGATCCCACCCAGTATCAAGAACATGATTGGACATCTGTCATCAATCATTGTGGGAATGTGATGCTTACTGCATTCAAGTAGAATTTGTTATGTAATTGTAGGCAGGCAGGTTGTATTTTCAGGTAGTAAAATAGAAGACCTTGAGGAGATAAAAGAAAGGAATTGGGGTTTCTGTTCTTAGGCCTCCAGTATTTTTCTTTACTTTTGAAATGGAAGGGTGTAAGTTGGATATAAACTTCAGCTAGTTTAGGCAGTGAGTGGTCTTTTTCTTTTGTATCCTGAGATGTTAGATCTTGTACGTCAGTGTAGCCACTCTGCTGGATAACAGCCT
Organism: Bombycilla garrulus; assembly: GCA_013400315.1. Taxonomy (NCBI): domain Eukaryota; kingdom Metazoa; phylum Chordata; class Aves; order Passeriformes; family Bombycillidae; genus Bombycilla; species Bombycilla garrulus. The sequence continues at coordinate 22,450 of VXBU01012718.1, read as the reverse complement.
AGTTCCTACTTGCAGTGAGGTCAAATGGTACTTCAACTGTTCATGGGAACAGAGCAGTGCAGGTACACTGGAGACATCTCTCCACTGAATAGTTTTGTGTGTTTTTACAGTGCTCCTTGAGCTGTAGGTGTTAGATCCATTCATATACTTGTTTACACATTTGTGTTAAGAATGCTTACATTGTAGGTAGTAAAGATGCTGAGCTTGGAAATCAGCAAAGGATACATGTAAATTTGACAATATAGTGTAAACAAAAAGACATCTAAGATTGATCTTTACCTTGGACTGCATCAACACAATGCTGAACTTGAAGCTGCAAAAGTCAAGTACAGTTCAGTGCTAGCTGGGCTCTAGCTTCTGTTAGATTGAGGAGGATTTGACAGCTAAAACCATCTGCTTCTGCATGACTGAGGCTATAGAATTTCAGTAGTTCTGAGATCAGTGAAGACCAAGGTTTATGCTTGTTAAGTACAGGTTAAGGTCTGCTGGCTTTCACAGTACACCAATGATGCCAATCAATTGAAGCTGTGATTCAGGACCCTCAGCCTTCAACAGATGGTCCCATTAAATGCCATCACATGTTCTGACTGTCCTTTCCAGAAGTGCATCTATGTCCTCACGTAACAAGGATATGTTACTTATGAGGAGATGGACACAGTACACAAAGCGTGGATTCAGTTATGAGAACTTAGCTCTGCAGAGGTACTATTTCTTGAGTGGAATAGAGATCTGCAATGATCATCCAGTCCGACTGCCTGACCACTTGAGGGTTGACCAAAAACTAAAGCATGTTATTACAGGCATTATCCAAATTCCTCTTATCCTCTGACAGGCTGGGGGCACCAACCACCTCTCTAGGAAGCCTGTTCCAGTGTTGGTCCTCTTGTGTCATGATACATCTACCATCATACTTAGTTTGCATGAAACCACTGATTGCCATTTTGCTCCCAATTCTAAGACTAGGTCACTGGGATCATCACAACTGTCAGCATTCCCGAAACGTAATTTACTTTTGAGAGAGTTTTTGGTTTAGAAGCATTTGGGAAACATATAACCACAATTCCCATGTCTTTGGATTTTGTAACACAGATGCCTTCACAAATTACTCTATTATTTTAACTGACTTGGGGAATTTAAAAACTCAGTAATTGATTGAGGAGGCAGTTTTGTTATATTTTTCTCCACTGTAAATACAATTATCTTTTAAAATACATGTTTTGGACCAAATTCCCAGATTCTGTTCCAGTATAGCAAGAGGAGTTGTTTTCATTTCTGACTGTGGTTGATTTGTATATGGATCCTACCTTTACTTTTATCATATTTTCACTACTGCTTCTTTTATAAAAATTTGAATTTATGCTTTTTATACAATTTTGAAGTATAACTTAAACTAATTTTCTTTAGGTGTCTTTTGAGTTTTCAGATTAAATTCAAAATAATCTTTCTTAATCCGAGCAGTCTCAGTGGTTTTTACAGGTATTTACAGATGATTTCTGGTTAACGTATAAATTATCTTAACTGCTAAGTGCAGAGTTCTGTTAGCAATTGTTGTAAGTCTGAAGTTGGCCCACTGATAGGGGATATTTAAAAGGGTAGAAAGTCTGTAATCAGTTTTATAAAATTGCAAGTTAAAAAGAAAAGAATAAGAAAAAGTGTGGATTTCATGCATTCTCAAAGATCCTGGGGTCTTTGGAGAATTTACCTGTCTATGATAGCAAAACAGGTTGCTGACAAATGACATTAAACTGGAAGATGTTTCACTATGGTATTGTTTGATTGTGGATTATAATTCTCAGTATTCTTCTCTCTGTTTTGGAAGCATTTTCTTTTATTATTTCTTAAAATAATAAAATTCCAAGAGTGGTTGAATTGTCTCAAGTTTAAAATTCTCCTTAGTACTACACTTAGAAATCAGACAGTCTAAATGTTTAAGTCAAATGAAAGTAAATGTGCTGAAATCCATCTGTAGACTAAATCTACCTGCTTGCTGAAGTTTTTTTGCTCTTCTCAATTTTTTTTTTTTATTCTTGTGAATAGTGGCTTGAGGCCAGTTAGGTTCTAGTAAACTCCAGGATCACAATTTTATTTTTTATAATTTAATAAATTATAACAAATAAAAGAAGAGACAATGCTTTTGGCTCAGAGAAGTTAGGAATTAAATGATGCAAGGAAGAAATGATTTTGCTAACCAAATTCAGAAGGTGGGATGTCTGTAGGAATTAATTAAAAATCACTACTTACTGATTGTAATTCTGCACAAGTGCTCTGGCAAAAGCCTGAATGTGTGGTTGTACTCTGATAGCCTTCAATGGGAATTGGAGAAACTAAACTGATTTCTAAAAATGTTCCATTCTTGTTTGGTTGTGTTTTTGCTGTGGAGGGGGGGTGGGTTGTTTTTTTTGGTTGGTTTTGGGTTTTTGAAGCTAAGTGTATTTATTTGTATTTATTTTTAAAGAAACTAAAGTCAAATTGCAATCAAGATTTGGGTTGCATATCTTCTGATCCAGTTTACAAGTGCCATCCAGTATACATTTCTTCTCATTCTTTTTCAGTTTTAAAGACCCCTAATATTTTGTTCTACTTACTGTATATGTGGAGGAGAAATTCCTGTAGGTTAAAGTGACAATAAACTGGTTTTAAAAGACATATGTTGTTGACATATGGAGAAAGGAAAAGCTTTTTGAGAGAGAGTTTGTTTAAACTGATCTCAAAATACTGTAACGTTCCAACTGATAGCATACCTCTTTTTATGGTTTATAAACAAAACCATTTTTCCTAACCATGTATGATTCTAACTTGTTCTCTGCTATTCTTAATTTAGTCTATTGTGGTGAAGTTCTGAGGCCAGATCCCATACCTTGTTATGCTGAGAAAATCTGTGTTCCATCATTTCCTTTATTGTGAAAGACTTTGTTTATTCACTCTTTAATTTACTATCCTCTAGATGACCTAACAGTCATCTAATTTTATTTTTTTAAATGAAAACTATGTGTAGAGAAAACTTAAGGTAATCTGTATGTGACTATTTTTGTCCTATGTTTAATTCTTCTGCTTTTGTCTGGAAAATTCCCAGAAAACTTTCAGAAGAAGAGTAGTAAAATGAACTTGTGTCTGTTTTGTTTTAAATAATTTTAACTTAAGCATATTACAGTTCACTGGATAGGATATAAAATCAGAAGAGTTGTCAAAAAGAAATTACAAAAGAAATTACACAGATCTTATTCTAGGATCGCCTTGAAATATATGGGTTTTGTATAACATAATGCTAATACCAAATAGTCATGAGTCCTATTTTCAGCTCCCAAATGGAATCATAGGAACATTAAGGTTGGAAAAGACCTCTAACATCTAGTCCAACCTTTGACTGAACAGGACCTTGTGAAAAAAGCCATTGCACTAAGTGCCACATCCAGTCATTTCTCAAACACCTCCAGGAACGGTGAATCCACCACTTCCCTGGGCAGACCATTCCAATGTTTGACAACCCTTTCCATGAAGAAATTATTCCTGAACACATGGTATCACTCCTAAAATCTCCAAACATATTTAGATTTATGTTTTAGGTGTAGGTATTTGACTCTTAAAAACTGGAATCTGAATGTGTTGACATAGTTAGCTGTCTTTCTGTTGTCAACACATCTCTTGAAATTGCAGTGATTAGGAGATAAATACATACAAATATGTAAATATTGTGCATCTAGGTAAAATGGGGCCAGATATTTTACTGATGTAGGCTTTCATACTTCAGTGGAAGACTGGTGTTTTCCATCATTTGAGAAGCCAGGCTGCAATATTTATATGTACATGTACACAAATATATGATAAAATGTATAAAGTTAGTATATCTCAATTATTTTTAACGTAATTTAATTTGAGTGTATTACAGCGATTTTAATTAGTACATAGTGTGCCAACAGAAAATCACATATAGCAGAGAAGCAATGGAGAAACCATGCCATTCATCACTGTTTTGGCACCCAGACTGAGTTTTGATCAGAGCTAAAATGAGTTCAGCATTTGTTCTGCATTTGTGACAGTAACTTCTCTTTCTAATATATGGGAAGTGGCTGGTTTTATCAAAGAAAAAATATTCATTATTTTGGAGCTGTGATGATACTGAAATCTAGTTTGTCTTAACCAAAGCTAAGTTTTACCTGGAATTGAATAACAGTTATATATAGATAATTTTTCTTCTCTTTGTGTGATGTGGCTTACTGGCTAAAATTTAAGCAAACAGTTCCTTCTTTAGTAGGGGTGCTAACCATTGGAATATGTCACCTCTTTTAGTTCAAAGTCACCAGCCCTTGTCCTTTACTATTTGCCTGTGAAAAAACGTCCTTCTCCCTCTTTATAAAACCCCTTAAGGTACTGAAAGGTGCTGTAAAGTCTTCTTGGAGCCTTCTCTTCTCCAGGCTGAACAACCCCAACTCTCTCAGCCTGTCTTAGAAGGAGAGGTGCTTCAGCTCTCTGATCATCTTCATCACAGGTCCACATCTTTGTTGTGCTGAGGACTCCAAATATGGATTAAATACTCCATGTGATTCTTACAAGGGCAGAAGTTTAAATCAAAACTTTACCAGAATGATTTTAAACAAGGAAGAAGATGATGATGATGATTTTATTATTTTCTCTCTTTTTTCCATTTGTTTAGAGTTTTAAAAAACCATTAATATTTGAAACTGAAGGGATGTGTTTACACTGTTGAGGCCCTGTTTATTGCTGTCAATGAGTAAGGACCAAAATGCACTGCTACTTTAGTAGTCAAATGCTGTACAATCAAAATTTGTGCCTGTTGCTGAATGGGGCAGGTTATCCAGTGACAACAAACACAAAAAAATCTGAGTTATTCAGTGTCTTCTTTGCTTCAGTCTTCATGAACCAGGCATCCCAGATACCTATGTTTAGTAAAGGAGGTTGAGGAGGAACTGAGCTCCCATTGTGTATGACAATAGACTCAGGAATTACTTAAGACCCTTATAAGACCGTGGAACCTGATAGGCTGCATCTAAGCATGCTGAGAACATCCTCTGGTGTCCTTTCAAGGTCACTTCCTATCATCTTTGAAAATTTTTGAAAATCTGTGGAGGTCCCTGACAACTGGAAGAAAGTTAATATTGTACTCATCTTCAAAGAATACCAAAGAGTGCAGATGGGTCAGCCTCACAGTGATTCACAAGAAAACCATGGAGTTTCCTAAAGAATCTTCTGGAGATAAAGGAGAAGGTAACTGACAGCTTGCCTTTACAAAGGGTAAATCATGTCTGATGAATCGGGTGGCTCTGTGATCAAACTACTGGATTTCTGGATAAGGGGAGAAATGTGAATGTCATTAAATTTAGCAAGGCTTTTGGTGCTGTCCTCACAATGTTCTTGTACCCATATTAGGATTTTACAGTGTGGATGAGTGACCAGCTAACTGTTTTCAATACCAGTTGGATGACTGGGTATGGAAGTGGTGGTTTCTTCTTGGTTATCTTCCTGGGTGTCTGTGACAAGAGTATTCAGGGGTCTACACTGGCACCCATCCTCTTTATTACTGAGGTGAGATGCACAGATGGAGCTCACTCTCATCAAGTTTGCAATGGCTGTAGACTGGGGACTGGTTATTAAAGTCAATGGGAAGTTTTCCATCAAGAAGGACCTTGAAGCAGACTTGAAGAAATGGGCTGACAGCAACGAGGACAAATACAAGGTCTTGCAGCAATGGACTGATTGACTGGGGAACACCTCTGTGGAAGAGGACATGGATAATACAGTTTTGAATGTCTTCATTACATCTGACTGCATAAACTATCCAAAAGATTGATCTGTCTTTACTGGAAAAAATCAGATAATTGTAGTCAAACCAGATGAAGACAGAAGTAATAAATTAAGAGCACTTAGAATTACTTTCTTTACCCCACCTCAGCCTCATTCTTTTTTTCCTCTTATTTAAATCCATATTCTCAATTGGTCATTTCATTCTGTGATTGCTTTATGTAGCACAAATGCAATGCTTCCATATGGTAGCATCTCGGAATACTGCTTTCTATTAATTACAATCAGATAGAATATGAGTTGGCTCAATCTTTCTTCAATTTTGTTGCTTCTCAGACATATTATATCACTGCAACATTTCTTGGAATTAAATGCTCACACAGTTGGGTGTGCTTCCATGACAAGGTTGAAAGATTGGGAAAGGACTAGAAGAAGAAAAATTTGAGTGATAATTGTGTTATACTGACAACTTTGTAATGTTCTGTAACTACTGTTGGTGATAATGATGAATGGTATATAATATGGTACTCTAAATTGGTGAGCAAGTCAATTAGAATGAGTCTACAGTCATTAGAACTGTCTTATGTAATAAAATGGGTCAGAATTTAATTAGTCCTTCTTCCCCCTCCTACCCCCCCAAATTTTAAGATACCTAAGACAGGAATGTTTTTATTATTTTCATCAGGTTGACATTGACTGATCAAATTACAGAGAGCTCATTTTACTGTTTGGCCCGTGATACTTGCAGCAGCTGTGCACTGGTCATGTTGAGATATTAACTATCTATCAATTATACAAAAAGAAATCATGAGTTCTTTTAGAATCTGTCAGAGTACTCTGACTATGATTTTTCTGCTTTTAGTATCATAATTTACAATTCTTGTTCTTGATAACAAATTAAAATAGCCCCACTCACAATGCAAAAAACCAACAGAACTTCAAGCCAACAAAACAGTCTTGAGCATTAGTATGAGACTGAATGAAGCTCAAAAAATAATTGAATAGTTGAGATTTTCTCATACATAAAATTTTTTTAGACCTTTGTGTTTCACACTTTCATTACCCTTTTCTAATAATTACTTCAATTGACACTTCTTTTCCCTATCTACATTTATATTAAAAATCTGCTTATTAGCTTATACATAACAAAGAAATTTTTTTTCAGCTCCTCAGATATACAAGCTGTGGTATAGCTCAGTTGTAAGATGCAATTTAGACATGAATCTCCTTGATTCATAACAGCCTAATTCTAATTTTATGCTGATGTACCTTCACTGAGTTTGGCATGATGAATTAAATTCATACCAAGAGGGATATTTCCACATTTTATTTAAAGATTTACTCTGCCTTCCCTGTCATTTATGAAAACTGTACTAGATTTAGTGACCTATTTTAAGAATCAGGAGATGGGAAAAAGCTTGATTCTAAGTAGTAGATTTCTATGCCTATCCGATTTATACTTTTTTCAATGATGATGGTTAATTTTGATGTGACTAGCTACTGCATACCGTCTGTGAAGAACAGGAACTTTTGTGAGCAATGAATGCTTAGGTTATTTCAAATCACTCTTCTGTCAATTGGGCATGCATGTTTACCTGTTACATATATTTGAAAACTTTGGCAAAAGTACTTGAATCTGTAGAAAAAGAGCTGAATGTCTTGAAAGAAATCAGAAATTTTGGCTGCCAGAATTGTGGTGTTTCTATGTTGATTGCTACTGCATATTGATTTACCGGACATTATTCCTGAAAATGGTGTCCTCAGAAGTGAGAAAATGGCCTTGACAGCCAATACAGATCACCTAATACTGTTACATCATTCCCCACATTCATTTTACACATTTCTACCAGTTTCTGAAAATCATGCTTGCCCTCTAGCTCTTCTTAAGTCACTTATCTTTACTGATTTGTAATTATGGGGTCTCTTTGGAAAAAAAGATACAATTGTACATCTTTCTTAGCTCTTTATCCCATTGAAATACATC
>VXBU01012718.1:2313-14609 GCA_013400315.1 Bombycilla garrulus | reverse complement strand
TATTTATATATGTTTTTACTTTTATTTTTTTTTTTTTTTTCAGTTGGTTATGCCCTATTTTAAATAATTTGAGGAAAAAAATATTGCTTGTTGTAAAAAAGATACCCTCAGGAATTCTAGACCATTTAGCCTTTTTCCCCTGTTATGTTTCATCAGATTTTAGTTATCTCCTAGAGAGCAAGAATTTAATAGATTAAAACAGCAATTGATTTTTTTTTAGTCTTTTATTTGAATTTATCCATTCCACTGAAATACATTATGTGTCTCCAAAGAAAGTAATAAATTATAGACAAAGCAAAAGTTAAAATTAGATCTGAATGTGGTGTAATGCCCAAAGGAAACTGTTCAGAAAGGTTACAAGCTGTCAAAAAACAATTTGTATGGTTAAAAGCCACACAGATAGATGCTGTTAATGGAGTATCTGTAATGATTATTTAGGCATTGGTTGCTTATTATGTCTTTGAGGCAGCTATTCAGTGCACTGCCTTGGAGGCTATAAAGACCTGTAATTCTGCACCTATTATACAGAAGAAGTGTGTGCAAGAATGCACTGTGCCACATCAAACAAACCTCTCCTCTCTATTCTCTTGATTTTTAATCATCTCTCCCCCTGGAATTATGGTTGATGATGATTGTAAGAATAAAGACTAGTTACTGTAGTGAAAGGATCATAAAGTCAATCATGTGGATAAAATTACTTAGCAATTCAGCCAGCTGGTCTCTATTTGGCTTCACTTCAGTTCATTAGTTTATGGGGAGAATTCACTCCACATTTAAAGAAAGCAGAATTGCATAAAAACTAGTTTGTTATTAATAGCGGCTTTTATACAGAAATAAAATTGCCAAGTGAATGTGCCCATTGGGCACTCATTTTTTTATTTCTTTTTGTATGCTTTGGGAAACAACTTTATTTTGTATTTACAACCTTAGACACTTTTGTATTTGCAACCTTAGGTTGTTCATCTACAATCCATCTTCTTTTCTTGAAAATTATTCTTTTCACAATGTAATACTTGAAGAGTTTTCAAATCACAATATTTGCTAGAGGAGTAGACAACTTTACACAATTTAGGGGCCATTTGGAAGCAGGGCTGTATAATCTTGGCATTCTGTGCCAGTGCTGTCATGCAGGTGATTAGGTGGCAGGGTATAGCTGTAAGCATATGTTTAAAGTGCTATACATCATAAGCGTGTTGTGTTTTGTGGGCTTTTTAAGAGCTAAATAGCTAATGTTCATTACTATTGTGTTTAACGGAGCCAGAAATAACAAATATACTGTTCATCTACTTTTGAAACCTTTTATGAAGAGCACATAAAAGCAGCAAGGCAACTGGGGAGTTGATTCATTTTTAATCCCTTAACAGGATATCCAAAATGAAGCCAAATTACTCCCAGATCCTTTCAGGTCTAAGCACAGGAGCTAAGGAGGCCAGAGCCTGCACATTTGTGTAAGCAGTTACACTGCATTGCTAAAGAAAAATAGTACGAAGATGAAAATAGAAGAGATAGAGGGTTTTCTTTTTTTAATTATAACTATTGAAAGGGATGTATTGTTCATAAGCCCAGATTAAACATTCATGTGTTAGCCTGGCACAGAGTATTGGCCATTCTTCCAAAGTAGTGTGTACACACAGAATGTCTTCTCTGAATATTGTTGGTGGATAAAGGGGGAAGAGACCATTGAGGTGGAGTTACGTCTTGATGTTATTCTTCTGTCTGTTAAGTGTATTTGAAAGGTGGAATTGTAAGAAATGTCAGTGTTTAAAGATGTGTTTCAGAGTCCAGTTAGAACAAAAATAGGCTTTGGAACACTGAACTGTTTTACATTTTCACACTTCCTATATTTTCATGTTTCCATAAGAAAGTGTCCTACAAAACAAGCCATTTATACTGTTATTAATTTTGAGATCTTGATACATGCTGACTAGATCTTAATAATTTCATTTAATTAATTATTCAATTTAATGAATTGGCCCTTCTCAGTGTAAGATAATATTTCTCTGGCAATTTTACAACTGCCTATGGCTTCACATTGTACCTCCTGTGAGAAGCTGGCAGAACTGAATGGTGTTCAGGAAGGAAGAGAACATTTTCTGAGTTCTAGGCAGATTTCAGTATTATTTAGGAACTCTGGAATTCCTGAAGCAGTGTAGCAGTGTCTTTTCAACATATTTAGTAATTAAATGAATGATTTGCTTACACAAAGGATTACTTAATCAACAGAATTTATTTATGGTAAAGATCTCAATGAAGTTCATCTGTTCTTCTGTTGGTTACCTGGAATTCGTTTCTTTGATACAGTCACATCTCTTCCAGTAGATAGTAAATATTACTTGCATAAATGGCAATATTTGACATTTTTAACAATTATAATTTAATTTATTTTTTTGTCCTCTATAGTAGGTAGACATGGTAGACATTGTCAAAGCAGAAAGAAATGAAAGAATTTGTAAAACCTATATTATCTAGAACATATTAGGATCTTGAAATTTAGAAAAAAACTAAAAAGAATGACTTTAATAAGCCTTGTGTTTTACTACAAACTTAGAATATTCTATGGAAAACTGACTATTAGACCTACTACAAATACATTATATTAGGAATGAAATAATTTGTTTTAATGCCACGCAACTGTGCAAAACATTAAGGAGTCCTTAGTATAAAGAACATTTGAACACAAGTGCCTATTCAATTTTGTATTGTTATTTTCCAAAATAGAAATCATGAGAAAATGGGATTGGTCCCAGGCTGGAGTCTGTACAAGCATGTATAGGAAAATGTGTGACACTTTATTCCTAAATAGCTCCTTGACTAAAGCATGTTCCTTCCAATAATTTACATTTGTTTGATTTATGACATTTTGTGGAAATGCCTGGGAGACCTGGAGTAGTTCCCTCGTGTTCCATTGATGTTATTCTTTCATCTTCTTCCAATTCCTTCCATACTATACATGGTCTACAGGAAATCCTGCAGTACAGTGCTTCAGTAGCCCTCGTCTTTTCTGGGGAGGGGATGTGGATGGCGACAGCAATTTAGGATGGGAATGTGGGAATGGGAATACCCCCTCATAACCTATGTTTATAAATAGTGTATGTAGGGAAGGATTTCAGAGCAGCAGAAAATAAATTCTACAGTAATAATTTCATCCTGATTCTACTTCAACCTACCATGGACTAGAAATGCCCAAAATGCAGCTGCCTTTATGGACCTATTCATACTTAACACATAGATTCTCACTGTGTTAGAAGAGACAGCGGCTGGAGGCATACAATTAGACAGAGCATGGGAATTTTTAACTCCCCATACAGTAGTTAGCTGTTGTCATCTATCCCAGTTATTGACTCTTCAATTTCCTTAAGTTTATTACACATCTTCATTTCCTGAATCATTAGAGATCATTTAATTACGGAAAATGATTAACTAAATGAAAATTATTTAACAGGCAAACCATCTCCATTTACTAAATACTGAAAAGAGAAACCAAGAATGTTAAAATGCATACATTCATATATAAGAATATTTAAAAACACTTTTATTGGCAGAAATTTAATAAGACAGTCAATAACCAGTCCGAATAACAGAGTGTATGATCCTCTAGGCGAAGATAAAGTCAGAGTTGCAAATAACAATTGGTTAACATGCTGAAAAGATTGAAATTATTTTGTAGCTCACCAAAACATTCAAATTTTCTAATGCGACATGAGAATTAAATTGTGAGTATAACGTGCTTGTCTTCTGTGGAATACTGAAGCATGCTTATTTCAAATAATACTCTAAGCATGTTGTTACTGACATACATATGTGACATAGTATTATGATGGTTGATACTGAAGAGATCTTTAGTGAGATGGAGTTTATTTATTTGGCCTGCTTAATACCCATTAGCACAGTATGCTGAAAATATATATAGGAATAAAATTAATTATTTTGAGTTTGTTGAAGTTCAAATAATACCTGCTTTTGCAAAATTACTGCAAAACTCAGAATTATGTGAGTCTCAAATCTGTTTGATATGGAATCCATTATTTGCAATGGATGTGGAATTAAAGATATGCTGCTAGTCAGATTAAGCAGAACTGCAAAACATGACAGAGAAAAAATTCCTAGCAGCCACTTCTCCATATGAGATTCTTCTGTTTAATTTCAATGACTGTGATTTATGTTGGTTTTTCAATAGAGTTGAGCAAAACAGATAACGTTGTTACAATTCACACAATTTGTTTCCTGATACCATTATGTTTGTCTACAAATCTTCATTCAAAAATTCAGTTCAAAGCCATTCTCACTTGTCCTATCACTCCATGTTCTGTGAGAAGTCCCCCTCCGGCTTTCCTGTAGCCCTCACTAGGTAATGGAAGGCTGTGATAAAGGGCTCCTCAGAACCTTCTCCAAGCTGAAAGCATCTGCAGTAGCAAATACAATAATTTCACTTTTGAAATTATGTATTTTCTTTTTTTTTTTTGTCCTCTAATACTGTCTTGCTTGATTAGTGGTTGAGCCAAAGATCGAAGCAGCATTATCAGTATTCCTTATAGGAATAAGGGGGAGATGTATGTGATGTGTAGCACCTGGTTCAACTAGTTTTCATGCTAGTGAACAGTAATTTAGGGGTAAACCACACATCACTTTAGGAGACAAAACCTGAACCTGGGTTGACAAGTCTCTTTTTGTTTTCATATAAATTGCTGTTCAAAATTTACATTCTAGGTGGTTGTTTTATCTTCATAGAGGCTATATGTAGGCCATCTATCTGAGGCTCTTTTCTCTATAATACTTATCAAATATGTTATGTCATCTTTTATTCCTTATTTATTTAATGCTTTCTAAAACAAGTCGAAATGTCAGCAGAGGCCAGTGGAGGAGTGCACTGCTCCGGAAGCATGCATGCTGCTCTTAGGGTATAGGAATCCATTTATTAATACGCCAATATAAGCAGCAGCTACGAGGTGGAAATAGTTTGACAGGGTTAGGACCAATTCATGTTGATAGAAAACAGCATGCTTACTAGACAGCATGAGCTTCAGGAATTAAGAATTAAAAACTGTTAGCTTTTAAGATTTAAAAAGTAAAGCCTTATTTATCTGCATTTGTAGAAATGTACAAATTCAAACAAAGAACATAAGTGCTAAACAAATTATACTAAAGAATTACATACTCTATTTGTGTAAGAGCTGAGGGAAATTCTGGTTTTACTGGGTTTTTACATCTTGTAGCAAGAAATGTGCACAAGCTAATGTAAGTCCATAATGTAAAGTTTATGCAATTAAAGACCATAAGAGAGTTTATAGACCATTCATCATTGGATATGGATCATAAACTTTGAGTTTCAGAAAATAAGGAAGGAATTCCATTTGTAGCTCACTGTTGCCTGAAGCCTACCTAATGACATCTTTCTTAGTCATGGAATTAACTGAGTATCTAGCTGAAAAGCTCTGAATATTCACTGTGCATACTAAACTTGAAAAGGTACAATAAAATCTTGCATCCTTGTAGGGGATTTTTTTTGGGCTCAGTTCAACAAAAATTAGACAGCACTTGTTCATTTAGTACATTCAAAAGGAGTCAAACCTTTCAAATTCCAAACTGTCAGCTCCCATCATTTCATATGACAGCTGAGTGTTTGAGTGTAATACACACAAGTCATACTAAGTGAAAGGCTGTTAATGAATAGAGTTGCTTTTCTTAAACCAAGGGAAAAGAACACATTTGCCAGTGCTTTGTGGTTATGTGTTGTAATGCAAAATGTATTCTCTACTGTTCTTGCTTTCCCTTACCTGTGTGGCACAGCATTGGTATGGAGATATCTATGGATTTCATTAACTAGGTCATAATTCTTTTGTGCTTTCTGACTTAAATGTGCTATATGATGTTGCCTCAAAAATTAAATATATGGCCGAAGGATGTATTTTTTAAATTATTCCTAAAAGTCATATGTAAATAGTATTCTCTTTGGATCTCATTGTTTCAAGGACTATCTTCATCTTTCATTGAAGTCATCTGGGAAAGTATTCTGCATGCTTGAAATCAGGTCACACAGGAGTTGTAAAATCTGACTAATCCTAATTAATTTCCTGTACCTGTTTTCTCCTCTTGCACTTTTGTGGTAGAACTGTAGGAACTTCAAGTTTGATTTTCCTTTACTGAAGTTAATTGTGATATGTAAAGTGGATGAAATGTATTTCTTTAACGTTGCTTTTGTAGTTAGAAGGTAGAGCTTTTGAAACTTCAGAAGGCTGAGGAGATGTTTTACAAAATGGCACCTCTCTGCCATCAGTTGCCTTTCTGACTCTGAATGCAGTGTGGCTTTCACTGGACTGTATCTTCAAGCACCCATCATGAAATGACAGGGTAAGATGCCATGTACAGGACACTAGTTGCTTTAAAAATGACCCAATTCTTTTTTTCTTTAGTAAGAAGAGCTATTTTGATATATTCTGCCAGTAATATAAAGTAGTATTTGGTATCTGCCTCTCTAAAAGAAGGGCTGTCATACTCAGGCTGTGCAATGTTCATCAATACTTGTGACATGAAATAAAAATATAGAACAGATAAAAAGAAGCAGAGAGTGTTTATTTTCTGAAAATAAGAGGACTGAAATACGGAAAAATCTAGATTCTGTTCTATCCTTTGCGTCTGACTTACTATGAGTCTAGTGCACTTACCTATCTGCTACCTTTTTTTCTCTTTTCCTAAAAGGTAGGGATGCCCTAACAAGCCTTGCAAAGCCCTTTGAAATGCTTGTAGAACAAAAAAAAAAATTGTGTTGCAGTGTAAATTTTTATTTTATTAATTTGATTTCATAGAAGATAAGGCCAGAAAATTATGGTCTGAACTCACTTTCATATCAAATACCTGTGAAGATTAAGTGCAGAAGGGATATTTAAAACCACAAGGAGAGGCTGGTGCTAAATGCAGACAGGTGACATACCTAGAGATTTCGGAATATGGCCTGCATCAGTACTTCAGAATCTGTCTATTGCCATGCAAACCAGAACAATACAATCTCATTATCTTTAAACATGCTGTATAATTTCAGAGAGAATTAGAGTTAGGGTTCAGAATCAAGAACAGCAAAATCACAAACTTTTCTCAATAAATTTTGGTCTTACCAGCTATTGACTTCAAGCTTAATTGTCTTGTACTTTGAAGATTAACTGTCATTATCTCAAACATTTTCAATTTGAACTGATGTAGGGGTTGTTGATATGATGTACCACAAATTTGTAAGAGTATGTTTAAATCTGTGCTTTGAGCTGAATATCTCTATGCCACAGAAAATTCAAAGTGGTTTGCATAGGCCCAACTTCTGCTAATAGCTGTTATCTGAAACAAATGCTACTTGATTTTAGATTCTTTTTTTACTAGATCCATTCATGTTATATGGTTCATTGTCTGACAGCTGATTTATCATTCTGGAAATTATACCAATAACATCTGGTTAAGGATAAAAACCTCTAAAAATGGAATTTCCATAAGGAAAGAGTCCTCTCTTTTGTTTGTTATGCAAAAACTTGGCAAGACTTAGAAGTAATCTGGAAACTTCCTGTTACATTTGCTTTGAAATTTCCATGATTCCACTTTCTTGGATTGAACTAGTCACCACTATTAGTAATGTGGAAAAACTCAATTTATGTTAAACTCTATAATTACATGGTGGAAAAAACCAATTAATCTATGAGCTTTGAAGTTTGCATGTTTGTGGGCTTTGTGTGTGTGTCGGTGGTGCTCTGTTAATATATTATTCCAAAACCTCTTCATTTAAAGGACTTTAAATAGCATCTAGATTCAGTTTTTCTAATATGCTTGTTAACATAGTGGGCAGAAAGTTTAACATAGAATTTAATTTTTGTATTTCTTAAGAAAAAATGTCAGTGATAGGCTTTGTTTTCCTTATTTGTAATCACTAAAAATATTTCAAAAACTAGATGCTTTTTGAAAGTTCAAAACAGATTCTTGGTACCTGGATGTGCTATCTCTCATAGATTCAAGCTTATCCTTTTCTTTCATTTGGCTGTCCTAGATATACTTAAAGATCAAAAACATATGCTTTACCAGGTGTGCTTGTGAGCCAGCACCACTGATGGGGTTTTATGTAAAGAGATAAAAATTCTGTGCATGAGCTGTCATAAACTGTTTAGCTGAACAAAGTCACTGTTACTAAAGCACTGCTGATATTCTTAAATGGAAATGCAATGAGAAACACCTGTGTGAAAACCAGATTAGTAGAATTGAAAATCATCATGGATTCCAGGTCAGAATTAAGTAAATAAGATGGTTCAGGGAAGGTCAAATAGTATCAATGTTCTCAAGTGGTGATGAAAACTTCAATTGCAAACAGTATGGAAATGGGTGTGATGTTTTTCAGGCAGTATAATGGAGACTTTTGCTTTAAATTCGGTGTTTAAAATTCTGCAATCAAGAATGTTGTAGCAGAAAGCAAAAAATTATGCTCAGTCCTGTTATTTTATGAGCCTAGATAGGTTGCAGAGCACTGTATAAACAGAAAGAAAACACTCTCCACCTTTGCCTCGGACACCTCAAAAACACACAGCCCCTCTGTGGAGGATGGTAGTGAGCTCAGTTCCTGAGCAGGTGCACTGGATGCCAAGGTGCCTTTCACTCCCTCCTCTCTTTTGAGCCCATGTAGAGAGCTGCCATAAAAGAAGCAATGCAGTTTGGACACTTATCGCCTTGTATGACTGCAAAGTGAATTTGTCCTATGGTGCAACATACCCCTTCACCCCTCTGCTTTCTTGCTTCTGCACGTGTAACACTTTATATGATAGATTAATGTTAATGGACTTTATAGAAAGCTGTTCAAAGCAGTTTTTTAATGAAGACAATGAATTATTGCTACATGAAAACAGAAAAACTAAGGTTGAGCCTGCCAAAAGTTTTCTTCAAGGGATGTTTCTGTGTTTTTCTCTGTATAATTTGGCTGATCTATCAGAAAAAAACAAAAACAAAACCAAAAAAACCCTAAAGAAAGTAAATAGCATTGGAGAACAGAAAGGTTCTTAATTAAGCCAGGCAGAGATTGTTTATTCACTTTAAAGTTTAAACAGAGGCATATGGCAAAGATTGGTTCACTACTGGGACTGACAACTCGGCTCTGTTCTGCTAACTGCAGCAGCAACAGCAGCAGGAAGAGGGAAACAAAATAAAAAATGCAGACATGCAACTAACAAGCTCAGGGAATTACAGGAAGCTGTAAGAATCTGCTAAATTACACCTATACATTAACCTTCTTTGTTTTCTTGCTGCAAAGGTGGACATCTAATTATAAATAAATATAGAAAATCTTCTATGCAACACTATCACTGGAATGAAGAATATTGAAACCTTGCTTATATAAATTGAAATTTAAAATTATATACAAATATACGGCTATTTTTTTGGGTTTTGTGTTCTAAACAGTAATGGTCTAAAATTTGCATAGGAAGAATTTGAATACAAAATTAATTACGTATAGAATTCTTGCAGTTGACAGTGCATCTTTGAAAAACTACCTATGTTTGTTCCAAAGCCATCTATTGCTAGCAGACTGGATCAGACAGAAAGCTCTATGTGAAACATATACATACAATAACATGTACACTGTTATTTATCACTGTAATTTTTTATGTAAAGGTTTTTCTATATACTTTATCTATGACTAGACTGGATTCCACTGTCATTGTTCACAACTTTTCTTCTACAATAGAAATATGTCAGGTAGGTTTTGGTTTTTTTACTGTGTAATATACACATATGCATTTGAAAACATAAAATATATGAAATACGTCCAGATCTTTCTAAAATCAGAATTTCCACACACAAATATTATATGGTTTTCCTTGGTGTACCATGAAAATCTCAACACCTCCCACACTGAAAGTTAACTCCCAACATAGTTATTCATCCCCCATGATCATGATTGGAGTTGTCAAGCCTTACACCATCTCTTCTGTTGAGACTTTCTGGTCCCAGTAAGGGAACCAGCAAAATGACAACCAACTCAATCTTTGTAATTAAAGGAAGGTATATCTTGATTTTTCAAAGTTTTCCATTAGTGTCCCATCCATATTCCTCCTATGCACATCTTCCCCCGTGTTTCCTGGTTTTGCAGGCTAAAGGAAGATAAAGTAATTTAAAACAGGTAGATGTTCCAGATAGCCTGTTCTCTTTTCCTTTAGATCAATGCAAATCAGCAATTACATGAAAATGTGGAGAATAAGGTAGTTTTTTTCTTTTCACTGTTGAGTTAGGAACAGCTTTAACACATGTACCTCTAAGTATTTTCATGGTCTATTATATACTAGAAACTGCTGCTCTCAATCCAGAATCTAATGCAGAACTGTCCAGTGAAAAGGTGTAAGATGTAAAACTTTGGGCCTAATCCTGTTTCAAATAAACTCATTGAAAATATGAATTGTAGGAGAGTAAATAAGGCATTGGATTTTATAGGATTTGTATTTAAAACAGATAGAAGACCATTTCTAATTACTTTATAAAACTTATTTACTCAAAATATTACTGACACCAAAAACACACATTCACAATTTGCACAACTAAAATTTCTGAAAAGAGTATCAAAAAGTTGGAAAAGAGGTTATTACTTCTTGGTTTAGGGAAAAAAAGACAATCAACCAACCAAGCAAATCATAGGTCATTATGGTGCCCTGCTTATTCCATCATTTTTGTTGCAGAAATTTTTTTTCTCTCCTTTCAGGCCTGTGTAACTTGCTATTTTATCTTTCACAGTACTGCTAGACAAATCTCAAAATTATAAATGTAGCAGTTCTTCCACAAGTGAGCCAGAAGTGTATCACATAAAAATGCTACCGTTGCTATTAAGCATTTACCAAAGACATTATTTGACTGTAATATGTTGTTTCAGCAACTCTGAAGAAAATTGTTTCTGGCATGAAGAGCTGGGTGTCACATCAGAAACAAATATTTGACATTGTCTTGTTTCCATCATGCCTTGTCAGTATAGTTTTATAAACATCCATAAAGTTTTGCACACAGAAAAGATAAAAAGGAACACTAATGATAGAGTATTCACTGAATGGATGTCACATGCTAGAATTTGTTCTGCAGTAAAATTTGGAGACTCTTGCCAATAAGAAATGATGTTATAAAATTAAATTTTGGCTTAGTACTGTTAATGATAAAATTATACTCTGTCAATATACATAGCTGAACAATAATAAAACAGCTCAATTAATGAAACTTGTATAATTTTAGGCTGGCAAGTAATAATTTAAAATACATTTATGACACACATTTGAAGTTTATTTCATTGTTTAATGCCACACATTTTTCTAGAATTCTGCTACCGATATTGGTTCTGCATTTTTGCATGTGCATTCAGTGTAGAAAGCTTGTGCCCTTATTTTATCCTGAAGTTAATTAATTATTGTGTCTTATTTCATGGATAAGCCAACATGAAATTATTAAGAAAATAGAAAAAATCCTACAAGCTGTTCTGATTTTTTTAATATGAGCAGATCTTATATCCCAACAGCATAAACAAGATAAAAATTTTTTTAATGTCCTGTGTTTCACATCCAATACCAAATCTACATAATTTAGATTGCTGCAAAAGATAAAACTCAGAGTACTTCATTATAATTCCTTTTGATTTTTTTCAGGCTTATATTAAAACATAGTTAGTAGTCTTTAATAGCAAGTAAATCAAAGTAATTTCTATTCTGGTATGATTAGAAAGTTAAGATATGGATTTTTTGGTTAGTTCATCATGGTACCCAGAAATAAAAGCCGGTAGATTGTTTAGTTTTGATGTTTTTTGATTGGCTTATTTCAGCAAAAACTCAACTGAAAAGAATCCCCTAATTCCCTCTATTAATACTGCTTACTAAGTACACTGTAAGAGGTGTAACATAGCCTTAGGAACAAGAGTCTTAAGGGATATCAGTGTTTTATAGCCACACAGCTGGATGTGGCTTTGAATGTCATTTCTGCTCAGTTTGAATGTAGCTTCTATGTCATTTTTTAGGGTCATCTTCCTAAAGAAATAGTATTGTTGATTTTTTAATGCTCTTTATTAGATCCCAAATAATTTTGGAAGTTTCTGCAGTGTAGCATATTCACAACGGAATCAAATGCTCTTTTGTATCCCTGACAATTTTTCCTAATTCTTCTAGTTCATGAGCTACAACAACAAATCCTAATTTTGAGAGCATTTTCACTGTAATTTTTAAAGAATTATAAAGCCATGCCAAATTTTAATCTCAGATACTGTGGTTCATGTACTATATTTAATCAAGACATAAACTTATTAAAATTAAATT
>VXBU01012714.1:4539-27907 GCA_013400315.1 Bombycilla garrulus | reverse complement strand
CATGAGACACAAAAAAAAAAAACAGTCCTTGATTTGGATAAATACAACTTAGCAACCCCCAAAACAGCAGTATGGTATCAATATTATTCCCATTCTGAACCCAAAACACAGCACTGTACTAGCTACTGAGAAGAAATTAACTCTATCCCAGGCTGAAACCAGGATACTCCTTTATTTGCTTTTCTGTGTTCTTAAAAAAATCTTTTGTGAGTATTCAGCTGTCTCTATTTGGCAGCTGGAAGCCCAGATATATTAACATGAAGGTAGACCCATGTGCAGTGATGTGATTTCTACGTGTTCTGAAGATGCCAGCCCATAAACAAAGTGTACAGTGCATGGATTGTGTAGCTTATGTGGCTCCACTGAAGGCAGAGGGAAGGGTCACCTCAGCTAATGTGCTATCAATACAACCTGGGGATTAACGGACTGGGAGCAGCCATGCCAAGAAGGACTCGGGATTGCTGGTGGATGAGAGGCTGGACAAAAGTTGGCTGTTCTTCCAGCCCAGAAGAACAATTCCATCTTAGCCTGCATCCAAAGCCCTGTGGCCAGCAGGACCAATGAGGTGATTCTACCCCTCTGCTCCTCTCTGGTGAGACCCCACCTGCAGGGCTGTGTCCAGCTCTGGGGCCTCCAGCACAGGAAGAACATGGAGCTGTTGGAACAATGGAGAATAATAAAATCAATTAAGCTGGAAAAGACCTCTGAGATCATTGAGTCCAACCTAAGACCTAACACCACCATGTAAACTGCACATGGCACTAAGTGCTACAATCAATCTTTCCTTCTTTTACAGAAACTAAACTCTTAACATGTTTCTCTGCTTACTGTAGAGTAACATTCCTGTGTTTATCTTGTAGAAAAGTACATAATGTTATGTTGTAATTAGACAATACTATTCTAAAATGAGACCTAATTTCTTTTATCCAGTAATACGCATTCTTGGACACAATTTGGGATCCTTACCTATTATTTACAAGTGGTGAGGGGACATAAGTGTAGAACTAACTGTGGAGGATCAGCTATAAGCATGTTTTGTCTCAAAGATTCTGACTGTTAAAACAGGAAAGGTGTGGTTTGAAGCCATGGTCCTGCAGAGATGGGGCAACACTTGTTCTGAGCCAATTTTCTGCTCCACCTGGACACTTGTGCTTAATCCTCCTCTTTGACTCACTCCCTGAGGGAGGGCTAGAGGGGTTGTCTGTGCAGACATGAACAAAAAAACAGCAAAAAAGTCTAGTTTGCATAAGGGCCATGCACCAGGTCAGATATGAAATGAAGCAGATCAGAACCCCTTGTTTTCTTCTTCCTCTCTTTGTCTTTCACTCTCACTGTCTATCCCAGCTCTGGTCCATCCACATTGCAGAACCAATGTGGTAACTATGGACTTATTCTTTGTTCTCTTTTTCATCTTTATTTCTGTCTTTCCTTGCTTTGTCTGGGCAAAGCATGGCTGTCACATTTTTTCCCATCTTTGGTACCAAAGTTTGCTGTGAGAGTAGGGAGTTTGTGGAAGTGTGTTGTAGCCTGATAACCCTTAAGAAGAGGAGTATTGTGGCTCATGAGCCAGCACCTTTGGTTGTGAGTTGTAGCTTGGCAGCAAGCACCTTTGAGAAGTTTGTTGTGGGAGCTGAGAACTGATTGAAGCATACCGTATGAAACCAAGGGCTTGCTAGCCACTGCTTCAGAGAAAGTGTATTCTAAGAATTTTAGAGCTTGTTAGCCAACACCTTTTGGTCTAAAGAGCAAGCTGGCTGCCAGAGTTACAGCAACGACATAATAAAAGCACAAGTCTGATGTGTTTGTTCAGCCTGACAAGAATTTACAGCCAACATCCCACCATGTACCAATGGGTCATGGCACTAACCAGGAACTTTTAAGAAAAAGAAAGTTAATGTATCCAGATATGTTAATTAAAAGATTTCCTAGATTTGCTGTTGTCCTAAGGAGGTTTTCTTGACCTTGGATAAAATCTCTTGTCAGCAGGAACCGAAGGCCTCAGATCAGAGCTCTCTCTACTGTGGCTGACTACATTACCAACCAGATATTTCACTTGTCTGAGGAACAGCTTTCTGTCTTTATGCCAGCAAAATTCAGAGCAAAATAAGTGCTAAAGACAATTATTTTTTCTTTGTTTTTAGATGTATTTCAAATAAACCTCAAGAATCTGAAAGTAGCTAGTGTTTCTCTCATACTGATGCCTGTCTGTGATTGTTTTAATGTTTATTTAGCTATAACCTTATCCTTAAGAAATATTACAGTTAATATTTAACATTTATTGAATGTACACAGAAGAACTTAACCTGACTAATCTTTAAAAGAAGGAAGGCCTTGTGGTAGAAAGACCACGATTAATGGGTTAGTCCACCCATTTTTAGTTTAAGGATCCTGCTGTTGCTTGGTTTAGACTTCATACAGCATGATAATTTTAACCAAATGAAAGTGCATGCAGTGGCCTGCAGCTGGAGAAGTAGGAACTGTTTGTAGGGAGAGATTTTCTATTTTTCTCATTTGTTTTGATATGAAGCACATCTGCAGGAGCTTTGGCAAGCTCCTGTTTTTGTGTACCCTGCAGATTTAGAACTCCTTTACCTCTAAAAATTTCCAGCCTAAAGAGATCACATTGGGCCAGCTATAATGTTTTGTCTTCTTAACATTTAATCTAAAGAACCAGAATGGAATAATAGCTGTAAAACGACACGGCCATCT
Organism: Bombycilla garrulus; assembly: GCA_013400315.1. NCBI lineage: Eukaryota > Metazoa > Chordata > Aves > Passeriformes > Bombycillidae > Bombycilla > Bombycilla garrulus. The sequence continues at coordinate 25,198 of VXBU01012714.1, read as the reverse complement.
ACTGATAGAAAACTGTATAGCTTCTCAAAGGTATGCAGCTGTAAGAGGAAAGACAGATTTCAGTACCTGATTAATATGAGTTTTCTAGAGACTATCATCCACAGGGTATAATTGCATGAAAAACGAACTGCTTTTGATGAAGACTTGATGTAAATAATGGATTGTTGCATTGCTAGACAAGTTTGTCAACCTAGAAACAAAAAATAAATTACTGGTAGAATTACAGCAGCATAGATCTGTCAGTGAAACTGTGGGAACAAAAGAAACTCTCCAACAACATCTTTTCAGTTTCAGATAATCGAGTATTACTTTATTCTGGCCAGGATGTTATTCTGGCTAGGATATGTAATGGAAATCTTTCCATCCACACATGCCAGGTTGTGCCGTAGAAATCATTCCATCACACATGGTTCTTTACCAGAAATTTCACAAATTTATATGCAAAAACCCCAAAAAAATTCTCATGTATTGATTCTACATTATACAATTCTAAGCATTCAGTCTCCTATTGGTTTTTGATCCCTTCACTTTCAAGGCTAATTTGGACCTTATTCTTTAGTTCTCTTATTAATCTTTTCCCAGACCAGGTGTCTCCAACTGCACCAGGGGTTAATGTTTGCTAACGTCTGTTTATCTCCTCTGTGTCTTCTGGCTAGTCTCAACCTATAGATGTTAAACTCTCAGAGTCTAAGAATCTTCTTTTAGTTAATTGAAGCCCATCAGGCCTCACCCAGCGAACCTCAAACCCTCAGTGAACAGATTCTTTTGTAGAAAATCTTCAATTCCTCTCCCCCTGGGCAAAGGTGAGCAAACTCAAGACTAAAGTTACTTAAAAAAAGGTTAAAAGTTGTATCATTTCGAACAGATCCTCCTGGGGATAATCCCTCATTGACAAATGTCTGTGTGTGTGCATAAATTTTATTCCTCTGATTCTATGCAGGTAGTTGAACTTTGGAGTCCCCAGAGGGAAAATGTCCTTAGAGGTAAGCAGGTCATGCAGAAGCTCAGATGGTTAAGGAGCTCCAAGGTCTTTTATTTCCTTTTCCTAGTTTTACATGACGGGTAGAGAACAAAGATTGCAAAAAACTCTTGAATATGAAGGCAGATACATAACACAATGTAAAACTCTAATCAGCTTTTTAAGTGGTGTGCCACAGATATTCTGCAAGAAATAGAAGTCTCTATCCAAGTCTAGAGCATGTTCAGTTTGCATTTTGGCAAAAAACAGCTGAGAAAGTGGTGTGATATTTAGAAACTGCTTTGTTAGAGGCAATATTGGAAACAGGAAGGATATAATGAGACATAAAGCCATGCCAGTATTTTAGGGGTTACCCGTGAGGTTTGTTTGTGACTCATTCTTTCTGACCCTTCTGAGCCCCTTCAGCACTGCTGTGACACAAATGTCAGCAAAGTCATAATCTTGGGGACTTCCAGGCCTACTCACCTCTGACAGCTCTGTGAATACTATACAAAGACATTTAGAAACCAATTTACAGCTCTTCTGTGAGTTGTTCTGCAAACTAATTCTTGCACAAAAGGATCAAGTTTGACACTGATGGCAGCCTTTTCAGACATGGCCGAAGTGTCATCCTGGGGGAGTTGTACCTGTTAGGTAGGCTTGGGGTTTAGAAATCTCAATCTTCTATCATTAGGGAGGCCTTTCAGAAAGAAACCATCTCTTTGCTCTACGTTCTACAAGAATATCGAAATTACCTGAAAAGATGGTGAGATCACAGAATCAGGCAGAATTTAAATGCTAAGCAAAATGTCAAAATAGAATTTTTACATTTACATATCTCACCTCAATAGAGGTGAGATAAATTGCTATAGTCTGAGCCGGATATGCAGTATCTTTCAATAAACATTAACATGCTCCTCTAAGACCAGAAATAGAAAGTTCAGCTTTCTTATCATGGAGTGACACAATGATCGGGATTTAGTCTTGTATATGAGCTGTGCACTGATCTGTGAGATCTTATGTGGATACATGTATATGTGCTCCTTCTGAAAACCATGATACAGGTACCTTCTGATGTGCTAGTAAATAGCAAGAGTCAGTTTCCCTGTGCCATCTGCTACTGCCACATCCAGACAAATTCTTTCAAAATGTTGTGATTAATTAGGAGACATAAACTCATTTTAGAAGGACAATGACATGAATGACACAAACACACTTTAGAATTTAGACAATGTTCTGGCAGTTAGTGTGATGAATGAGTTTCTGAAGTATTTGTTGTTGTTTTATTTGTGCCAGTTTTTTTGGTTTTGTATATAGCTCACCCCTCCCCCTTTCTCCCCTGCAAACACTGTTTTCTAAAATAAACAACACGGGTACGGAAATATTAANGCGGAGCGGCCGCGAGGGACCGGGGCGAGGGACCGGGGCAGAGCGGATGGACAGAGAGATGGCAAAGCGCGGGAGCGAGGGAGGAGCGGCGACACCGCAGCGGGGTCCGACAGAAACCGGGGAAACTGTGTCTGGCGGCGGAGGCACGGCTGGAACGACCCGAGAGACGCAGGAGCAGGCGCACAAGAGACCCTCGATTGCGAAATCAGAAACCCAGATTTCGCAATCAAAGACTGAGCATTTACATATGCAAATAAAGACGCGCGGGAACATGGGGTAACAACTAGAGGGGAAAAAAGGACTGAAAACCCCAAAACTATGCATTATTTAAAGAAAATAACATCGTGCCTTACTCAGGAAAAAGCGAGACTATAGATTGGGGCTCTAGTGGAGAGTCGCTGGAACCTCAGGGAAACTCAAAGAAATACGGATTGGACCGGCGACAAGCGTAAGATCGAGCCATCTGTGGTAGGCTTTGGTGACGATGGGAGAGTTTAATTTTGTTCGTCAGAGGGACTAGAACTTCTTGCTCCGCTGAGCTGGTATAATTGGGGGCAGCAGTGGATTTCAACCTAGGCAATTACCCCGAGCTAGGTATTCTTACTAGAAGTATTAAAGGGAATAAAATTTCCTGCCCAGTTTTTTATTTATAAGAGTTAACTCTCTGTGATTAGATTGACAAGGAACAGACCACAGGCGAAGTTCACAGGCTGACAGCTTCTTAATGTCTGATTAACTATCAGCCCACATCAAGCTACCCTCATCCTAAACAGCTGAGAGGAGGGTAAAGGCAAAGTTAGTCCTTTCCTGTCCTACAAATGGTGTCTTATTTCATCATCAATATGTCATCTCCACGGGCAGAAGTACGCACAGATGTATGTTGTATCACAGTAGCTATGTGGCAGGTGGGAGTTGTAAAACACATGCAAAATAAGATAAAAACATCTGGTAGCTAGGTCTGAGTTAGGTCAGTGAAATAACGGCAAGATTCCAGTAAAAAGCATTGGCATAGGAGTCAGTATACCCAGGGTAAAAGTATATGAGGCTTTATAAATACGAAAATACAGCCTTTAAAAGATTGTGTAGAATTCAAGGCTAATGCTCAGCTCAGACTTGTGTTTGTAGGACAGAGGAGTACCAACACCATTTTGTGAGTAAGGCCAGGAAGCTGAGCACTAAGATTTACCTGTGGGTGCTAGGTGACCAGTGAAAGCCGAAGGCCTGTGCCTGGAGATTACATTTTGCCATGGGCAATAGGAATTTTTCTGTGCAAGCCTTGACGCTATACAGTTAGGAGGTGTGTCTTAATTTTTATTTTAATGTGTGCACTGGGCTTAGTCATCATTTGTTTGGAAAACAGAAAATATTTGAAGCAATGTATTTTTCTATTCAGTGGCAAGATGAGGATAACAGCAGTTGTTTGAAGGGTTTCTTTAAATTTTTTTGGTCAGTATTTTGTGAATTATATCAATGCTTTAAGTTCTCCTGTTTAAAAGGTTTGGCAGCAAAATAATATTTTTTCATTTCTTTTTAGACTTTAATACTTATTTTGCTCTTTTAAGGCTTGTGGGTTTTTTGGTTGTTGTTTTTGTTTGTTTGTTTTTGTTTTTTGTTTGTTTTGGTCTGGTTTTGTTTTAGTTATGAGGGCTAGAAACATCTGAACTTTTACTAAAAAGTGGACTGAGGTTCTTATAAAAATTTTGACTTATGGCAGCCTAGACTTGAAAGGAAGAATGGCAAATATCACAGGACTTGTATTAAAATCAAGATAGTTGGGAATGTAGTAAATTGTGTCATTTTCGAATCTTTCTGGTTTTCTGTACTTCTGGCTACAATTATTCATTGACCATTATCTCCCATCTGTGAACTTAACTCTTTCAAAGATGTGTTCTGTAAGATGAAAGAAATAAAGAGAGGTAGGAAGAAAAAAAAAGGGAAAAATACAAGGTAAGGCATAATGATTTAACAAAGAATTAAACACAAAGAAACACCTGTCCTGGAAACTGTAGAGCACAACAAGCTAGGATATACCTTGAAATCCAGTCCTTGAGTTTTTTTATTTCTTTGGTTTGGTTTTGTAGGGAAATAAATTCTACTGTAGCCTTTAAACTGCTCACCTCTGATCTTGTCAGGTTAGAACCTTATCAATTACCATAAATGAAATCACATCTGTTTTTAATATTATGCAGAAAATCATGTATGTGTTTCTTATCTACTTTTATAAATGTGTTATGCTGAAAGCAGATTTTTTTCCCTTTTTGGTTTTTTTTTTTTTTTTTTTTCTGTAAAAATGAAGATTGCCTAAAGGATATTTTTTAGGAAGGATTTAAAGATAGTTAGTGTTTCTCCTGATAAAAAACTTTTATTCCATTTTCCCATTTTTTTCCCCATAAGAAATGACTGCTGGTTCCTTTCCTTGAAGATTATTGTTTTAATAATCTCAAATGAATACTTTCCTAGAAATAGAAATTTTGGTAATGATACAATTCACAAGACCATGTCCTGTTCTTGTCATCTAATGCAAGAAGATTTCATTTGGCTCTCTGCTGTGTGGTGAGAAGGGAATTAAAACACTTTATCAAGTTATACTTCTTAATTTTTCCAGATTTCTTCTTTCAGTTCCTCTTGGTCCCCTTGTTGCATTCAAACACTGCCATCAAACTAAGCAGCTTTTCCCTTATCTTGAACTTCATTTAGGTTTTTGACCCAGGATTGTTTTTGTGTTCTATTGAGAACAATCATGTTGCCAGATTCAAGAATTAGAGCTGTTGTTTGTAAGAGACACAGATGTTGGCTAAATCACAGAATGAACTAGGTCAGAAAAGACCTTTTGAGATCATCAAGTACAACCTATGACCTAACACTTCATCAACTAAACCGTGGCATGGAGTGCAGTATCCAGTTTTTTTAAAACACATCCAGGGACGGTGGCTCCAGCACCTCCCTGCGCAGATAATTCCAGCGCCCAATCACTCCTTCTGTGAAGAATTTTTTTCTAACATCCTAACAACCTAAACTTCCCTTGGTGCGGAAAGACTGTGTCCTCTCGTTCTGTCAGGGAGAACTCTCTGCTGCCTGGGAGAAGAGACTGATCCCTGCCTGGCTACAACCACCTTTCAAGTAGTTGAGAGTGATAAGGTCACCCCTGAGTCTCCTCCAGGCTAAACACCCCCAGCTCCCTCAGCCATTCATTCCTCACGGGGTTTGTGTTCCAGCCCCTCACCAGCCTCGTTGCCCTCCTCTGGATGCGCTCCAGTGTCCCAATGTCCTTCCTAAACTGAGGGGCCCAGAACTGGACGCAGAACTCAAGGTGCAGCCTCACCAGTGCTCAGTACAGGGGAGCAATGACCTCCCTGCTCCTGCTGGCCACACTGTTCCTGATACAGGCCAGGGGCCATTCCTGGCCATCAGAGCACACTGCTGGCTCATGTTCAGCCGGCTGTCAACCAGTATCCCCAGTCCTTTTCTGCCTGGGCACCGTCCAACCACACCGTCCCCAGCCTGTAATGCTGCAGAGGGTTGTTGTGGCAAAAAAATCTGTTTAATATTAAGTCCTCTCATTGAGGACGTATCAGATGTTAGATAAGAATCTCAATTCTCTATGCTTTCATAATCATTTCAAAGCCTGGTTCTTTTACTTTGAAGAAACACTTAGGAGTGTGTCAGTGGAATGATGCTAAAAAAGGGGCTGATGTAGCATCAAGAGCTCCAGGCAGAGAATAATGCATTCAAACATACCTACAGATAAAGTGAGACTGCTTCAGATGCTGCATAACAACAAAACAATTTATAATTTATAGAGTTCATCTCACAGTTTATACTTACTTTTTTAGATTTTTGCCATACTTATTTGCAAAGAGAAGTTAAAAATATGGCTAAGGATTACACAGTCAAGTCCTAACCAAGAGACAAACAGCACCTACATCTCCACATTGCAAAAGGAATTTGTCCTAATGGATCCTTAAAGATTACGTAGTTCTTTTAAGTAGGGGGATTTCCTTCTGGCTTTTACAGTGAAAAAATCAGGCAGCTGGGAAATCTCTCTGCTGCTTCATTTTCCCAGTCTTTCAACAGAGGTAACAGTACGTACCTGAAACTCTTCCCTAACAATAAAATTTCTGATAACTAGTGAGCAGGAGCATCAGAAAGAGGGAGGACTAGAAATTAGTATAAAATGTCAAATATCCAAGCAGTGCATTTTTAAATTTGAAATATGATGTAATAAAATTGTAGGACAAGGAGGGAAGGAGAAGATAACGCACAGCTAATCACTATAAAAACCAGCTTGTGGTGAAATATCACTTCATCTGTGACTCAGATAAAGCCTCTTTAAAAATGAGAACAATCTAAGGCACATGAAGGAACCAAAGACTGTTTAAGTGAGCCTTTCAGAGTGCTTTTATTCCATTCAGCATATACTCTGTTTTTACTTCTCAGCCTGAATTTCTACTGCTCCTCACCAGGAAATCTGTTACTGTCTTTTGTCTTTAATTATTATCTTCTACACTGACTGATGAGACTATAAAAGCTATTTTCTGTAGAAGAATTTCTTGTTGACCAGGGTCACAGCCTCCCCCTGGAGAGCTTGGACAACCCAGGCTTGGCCTAACAGAGACCTGCAAGGGCCTGTACTCTTGTAGACACCATGAAAGGACAGAGCCATGAGGGTGGGAGAAGCCTGAAACTCTATCCTCTTTGTTTGTAATTATACCAATAGCATAATAGTTTAGATACAGGTCGAAGAAGTAAGCCCAATTAGGTAGAATGTTCTACAGTAGTAAATGTAAACAATTTTATCAGTATATAACATAGGGTCGTGACCAAATAAACTGAGTCTGCCATGAAACTGTATCAGTAAGAGTGGTGTTCTCTGGCCAGCTCCTTGATTGGGACCCTGCTTCAATTTTCAATGCTTAAATCTTTCATTTCTTCTTCAGATTCCATACGTGATTCCATCCATGACAGAGACAGACTTGTATTTTGAAGCTCAGCCTCAGCACAATCAGTATGTGCAGGTCTCCATGCTCAGTTCATGTCTGGTTTTACAGGAGGGAAATATTATTTCCTCTTCTGCAGTGACATAAGAATGATGTAATAGTTTCCACACACTTTGTCTTTAAATTGTGATTATTTTTCAGATTTTTAAAATATTGAACAGTTTCCTGACATAAGGCCTGTGAAGCATTTGCATACTTAAGCAAATCTTCCATAGCCTGTCTGCTATTAACTTTCAATCTTTCAACTGTGTTCAGTGTTCTAGAAAATTCAGTGGCATCTTGCTGTAGCTATTCAAAGCAGCCACCTTGTGCTTTCCTGTGCTTTTCCTTTCAAATTTCTTTACAAAGCATTTTCAGGAAATATTATCTAAAGGATCATAATAGACCTGTCAAATAGACCTCTTTGGCAAGCTCTTCACAACAAGTTCCTAAAGAATCTCTTCAAGGAATAAACAGCAAACTCAGTAACAACTATTGCCACGAATTCTTTCTCAAATAAAACAATCATTTCCAGACTGTGTTTTCTCATGGGATGGCAAGTTATCTCTACAATCAAAGTCATAATACCTTCATGCATGGGCTTGGGGGCAAAGAGAGTAGACAGTGAACTTCACAGAGCCCTATTCTTTCTGCATTGCCATTAGCCAGACTTGAACTGATCTAGACTGGAAATGTACTTAGCCAGACTATATTTTTAACTTTTTTTTTTAGTTTCTCCTTAGTAAATATAAATGCTGATAGAACGTTTTGGAGGTAGAGGAACAACATGATACAGGAACACCAAAGTATATTAAGGCAAGAGATTCTCCCATGAGCTTCCTAATGGATCAGTATTTGCATTCCAGGGGATGGAGCAGGTGTAGGTGGGAGCATTAGGAAGAAACAACTGTGAGCCAGGGGTGTGAAAGAACTTTTAATTGTCCTGGGCAAATTTGAAATAAAACTACTTTGTTTTCCCAGGTCTTCATGTCACTCTTATACATATCAGTCACTTTAGAATAGGAAGGAAAGTCATCTGGTGGCCAGAGATCTCCTAGCAGCAAGAATGAAAACTTCCTTGGGAATATTAACCCCAGATTTAAAATCATAGAAACAGAGGATAGTTTAGTTAGGAAGGGACCTGAATAGTAATGTAGTTCCAACCTACCTGCCATGGTCAGGGACACCTTCCACCAGATCACTGAGAAAACCCAACAGGACCAAACTTTACATTCTTCCAACATCATGGATTAAAGGACAGGAAAGCCTGCAGATATTTCCTACCTCACCTCACTATAGATAATCTAGATGTGAGGTAAACTAGGTGATTCAGAGGACAAATGAACCTAGCAACACATTGGGCATGCTTGTGTGGTTTCTGTCATCATTTACAAAATGGTAAATAACATTTATATTAGCAGGTAAGTCAGGTCAGTGAATGATGACACTGACCTCTCAGATAAATGGAAATAGATCTTTCATGTAAAGCTGTTAGAAGTTCTGCTAAAGGAAAAGATTGGAAGCTAAGTCAGGAAGGACTGGTGTCACCCATCATGTTACTGATGCTGCATAGCAGAACAGTTGAACCTCCAAGCAGAGCAGCAGAAAAAACCAAAGTTAATACTGGAAGACACAGAGACGCATAATATTCTGTAATATTCTGCAGTATTCTGTAGTATTCTGTGTGGAAGCTGTAGGTGTCATCCCAAAATGGAACAGGGAGATTTGGTCCAGGACTTTAGAAAAACTAGGTGATTTCAAAGCATGCTGTCTAAAGGCGCAGGGATGTCTGTTGCAAACATATTAAATGGTACAAAAATAACACTTTGTATTGCTAGGTTTCACATAGAGCTGTTGGAGGCATCTGCTCTCAAATCCATTGGCTTCAGCGATCTGCTGCTCACATAAAAAACAGGCAGCAAGCTTGCATGACGGTATTCCTCTACAGTTTTACAAAAAGTTTGTTGAGTCATTTAGAAGCTTCTGTATAGTGAGACATAAAAAACTATCTCAACCACTAACCTCTAGGTGTGAACTTGCTTGCTTAAGGGTACCCATGGGTATCTACAGATACCCATGGAACGGAAGTCGATCTGAAATTTTTCGTGAATATAGAAGCTTTCAGTCTTTTACAGAGAATGGATGTGATTAAGAACAAATAAAAAAGAGAAAGAGAACTCCTACAGCTTTCATGTATTAAAGAAAGTTCTTAACTTGTAACTGGCTCCAGCTTAAAAAATATTACTGCAGTGGAAATTTGCATCAGAGTGTGTAGGAGGGCAAAAACACGCAGTTAAAACTTAGCAGAAAAAGGGACCTGCAAGAGCACTAATATACAACCATAGAAAACTGCCACCCCCTTGTAAAATGACATTAAAACCAGCAGTTTTGACCCTTACAATTTATCTTCATATTAGTATGAAAAGGATTCATTGAACTGGTAAAATACACTCACATGTATGAACATCATTTATGAAACATGACTACACATGTATAAAGTATGACAGTCTTGCAGACTTAAACACCAGTAAAAGGGAATCAGAAAGCTTTGGGGTATTTTTGTCTTTTCTTTTAATCACCCCCTTTTCTTATTTCACTTCTGAATTCTTTTGCAGCAGATCAGCCAAATGCTGCCACAAAATCTGAATGGTTGGATTGCATCAGGTTCTCTAGCATTTGTGGAGAACAACTGTATAAAGTGAGCTCATAGTGCTGGCTTTGCAGTGATACTACATGCTAATTTTTTTCTGCTATAAATCAATAATTTAGTGAAAACAGAATAATTATCTCATCCACCTTTGCACATAACCTCTCCCCCAAACCAAGTAACACAAAACCCCCAAATCCACAACAAATTTGTCACCCTCAGTTGCTGTGTTCTGGAAGACATATAGGATGACTGACTTATCCTTCAAACACAGCAAGGACTGGTAAGAACTGGGAAAAGAACAGCAATTCTTCCTCAGAGGATGAAACTGATATAAGGGAGCCTGAGCAAAATCACCATTCACTGTTCTCTTATGGTGTTTTCTTTGTTCCTCCTTCCTAGGTCCATAACTTTGCACCCTGCTTTCCTAAAAACCACTTCATTTGAACATACCTTTATTAATAAGAAATGGCATCATAATTTACTATTTAATAAATTTGCTTATTACAGCAACTGACCTGGTCACAGTAATTATAAATTCTGATACAGCTGGTTTTATGCAATCATTAGGATTTAAAAGATTTGCCAAAATATACCTTTTTCTGAGATGCAAGACATACTTTACACTGTAATTATATTTGAATATTATGCAACATTCAGTTATATTAGTATGAAAATATATATATTGTTCCTGCATATGGGTCCTCTTCACAAATAGCACCATCAATTTGACGAGACATCTGGAAAATTCATAGCAATTTTCTGCAGCCCTACTACAGTTGTGCTGCTTTTGCTTCTTATGTATGGACACACTAGATTACTTCTATCTCCTTGGAATTTTTTAGTGGTCAGGATCATGTTCAAGCTTTAAATACTCATCATTAAAAATGTTTATAGTCTTTCACATTAAGGAATTGGAAAATACTTCAACATGGCTTCTAAAATCAATGAATTATAATATTCATAATATAAATTTTCTTGGAGTAGCTCTCTTGGTTCTCCAGTATCTTGTCCTGTGCTTACTCTAACACCTTGACATGATTCCTTAGAACAATTCATATTGGATATGGTCTACTGTCTTTCTCAAAAGGCCTCCGGATGAGAACACAAATATTAACATGTACTTAAGTGCAGCAGAAAATGTTTTTTCTAGACCTGTGGTGAAGCAGAGCTGCACATTACATCATGGGAAGGGGATGTGTGTGTGCATGATCCTGACAGTGGGGGAGCACATCAAATCAAAACTTATCAGATTTTTGATGCTTGACAAAAATCAGCCACTCTCCTTCTCACTTAGTCCCATTAGAATCACCCACTCTAGCGCAGAACTCAACACAGTAAACATCTGCTGCATTAGGACTGTGTCAAATGGTTGCATATGTCAATAACATTTAGATAATTGGGAATGCAGTTACTTGTCGTGCCTACAAATTATGTCTGTTTTTGCCTTTAAAACTGAGAACCAAGTAATCTTCTTAAGTAATTGGTAGACGGCTCAGAAATCAAATTAGTAGAAAAAGTGTTGTTATATTCTTTTAAGGAGAGAGGTATCTTGAAGCATCGGGGAGCAGGAAATTGATTAACCACAAGCCTAAGCAAGTCATGGCTCTTGTGATGAGTAAGTTTCTGAGGTTTCCCCCTCAGCTAATTACCCTATATTTGTTACTATTTTTTTATGCCAGTTTTTTATATACAGCTTACCCCTTCCCCTTTTTCTCCCCTGCAAACACTGCTGTCCGAGATAAACAACATGGGTGGGGAAATGTTAGTTTCTCAAGCAGCCGCCAAAACCCCCAAAGCCAGCAGAACTGGAGTCGGGCTGGGGCTGCCGAGCCGAGTCGCGGCCGCGCGGCGCTGCACCGGCGGAGCCGCGGCTGGCGGGCTCCCGCTGGCGAGAGGCTGTGGAGCCTGGGGAGCACGGCTGGGATGGCGAGAGGAGCCGTGTGGTGCTGTTCAGCACACGGTGTGGCAGGGCAAACCACGAGGTGCCGGCGTGGGACAGATGGACAGAGAGACGGCAAAGCGCGGGAGCGAGGGACAAAGCGGCGGCACGGCCGGGGTCCGGTGGAGACCAGAAAGACTGCGTGCAGTGGTGGTGGCAGCGCAGCTGGAAAGACCCGAGAGATGCAGGGCGGCGCAGACAACCCAGGAGCAGGGGCACAAGAGAGCCTCGATTGCGAAATCAAAAACTCTGATTTCTCAATCAAAGGCTGAGCGCGCAGCATATGCAAATAAAGAGACGCGGGGACATTAATCACCAACTAGGAAGGAAAAATGACTTTAAACCCCGAAACTACACATTATTTAAAGAAAGTAGCAGAGCGCCCTACTCGGGAAGAAATGGGGCTATTGATTAAAGTTTTAAAAAATATCGCTGTAACTTAGGGAAACGTGAGAAGGGAGGGAGTGGGCAGGCCATGAGCCTAATATTAAGCATCTCTGGGGGATTTCTGAGGGAACTGGAGACAGCAGCTCTGCTTGTGAGCAGGCCTAGAACTTCCTTTTTTGCTGAACTGACACACTTGGGAGCAGCAGTGAAATATTTCAACCTATGCGCCTTCCCAGAGATGAACCTTTTTAATAAAGACAAGATACAGAGCAAATCTTCTGCCCAGTTTGTGATTCATAACTGCTGTTACCTCTCTTTTCTATTTCCTTCTTCATCCCCTAGGCTAAGCAGAAAAAAGCTGTTTTGTAAGAGTAGTAGAAACAACATGACTGACTTCAGATCATGTCTGGACTTCTGCTCCTAGTCTTGAAATGTTATTATTGGTTGCACTTAGTTACACATCCTGCTCTGCATTCACTACAAGTTTAGATCATGAGAATACCACTCAAGTAGGCAAAGACATGTCTATCTAGTGAAATGAAAGTAAACTACTAAAGGATTGCTTAACAGATTTTTGCAAAGTGCCTGATCTTTTTTTCAATCAAAATTAACAAGTTCCACTGCAATCACAGGGTAAACATTCCTGTAAACTGAGGTGTTTATTAAAAATGCTCAATACAGGAAAATGCTACATGTATTTTTATTAGGAGAACCAATTAGGATGTTGCTCTACAAATCAGGCTTTCCTGTCTAGTATGTACATGTATTTGCATTAAGAAGGTTATGTTACCCCTAACCAAAAATCAAGAGACTGGGCACTGTTCTTCACCTTCAGTGTCCTGGACTGCAGCTGCAGTTTGCAAAACCTGTCTGTGTTGCCAGCACACACAGACAGTGAGTTTGTACAGCACAGTGATCAGGGTCTGGCCAACACAAAAAAACAGAATTGCACAGAGAATGTAGTGGGGCCTGCAGACTTGATATGGAAAGGAAAAGAATTCAGCTTTGCTCTTTAAACCCAAATAGGAAACCACTTAGCACATCAGCAAAGGCCACTTCAAAAGGTAATGAAAGTGATGCATTTGGATAGATCAAGTCAGATGTGTGATCAATTTTCAGAGTACAGCATGCAAGAAATCATTAGTTTACATAACTTTACTTAAAATAAAATGAAAATGATTGATTAAATAATAAAGCTCTGACATTTAGGAACACAAATCAGTAATATATTATCATACAAGAGTATGGATCCAACTATCTTCTCATACAGGGAAGCAGGGAAGTACATTAATAATGCTCAACAGCTCTTAGTTACTTTCTAAGAAGCAGACTTTTTCAATTTGTGTCTTAATACATGAAGTACAAAGCAGATTTTTTTTCCAACTCCCGTCTCCAAGCAGTAAGTAACAGGTATGTAAAACACCACATATTTGAAAACTATTTTTTACTTCTCTCATATGAGACTGAAACTCTTTTTTCTAACTTAGGACCAAAGCAAATGCATCCTGGAAATCATAAAGTAACTTCAGACAAATGGTAATTTAAGAAACTAAATTAAACTAAGAAAGGCAAAATGGATATGTGCATACTTTAATTACACAATCAGGTATGAGATATTTCAGGCTGTCTGTATGGATTCACACAAAACTAATGCTATTATATTGGTGCGTTTCTCCTGTATTTCCAAAGAGACTCCATACTGCACTCTCACCTTTTTGCATCTGACACATGAGTTTCTATGCTCTAGGCTTAAGCTTTTAATTTATTATTTTCCCTTTCTTTCAATTTCAAGATACTTTTTAACTGCGGTAAGGATATGGCTACAGTGCAGTTCCGTCAGCCATCTAGTTTGAACAAATGGAATGCTAAGCCTAGCACAAGAATATTAAATTTAATATAAACTTTCCAACTACTAGATTGAAATGGAAAAAATAATAGCTTGTAGGCTGCAGCAACTGGTGTAGCCAGGAAAAGTGCAAAGCCAGAGCTCAGCTAATTACCAGCTAACAGCCTATAAAATGGAAACATACAACTAAACTGGAGTTTCCCTAAAACAACATGAATAAAACCAGGATCTTTAAGTGGTTAGAAAACTGCTGAAGCTGTGTCTGGTGTAGGCTGGTTTCAGTTAAAACTGAATGGAAATGACTCCTAATTAAATATGAGCACCACCAGACCCTTTCAACCTATTTTCTCCTGTGTAATAACAGCTTTTCATTTCAAACTAATTTAGTTTGAATGATCTTGTCACACCTACAGGAAGTAGTTCAAACACTTTCAGCATTAGTTGGAAAAAACCTATGAAAACTCTTCTAACGTGGTCTTACAGATGAGAAAATATTCACTGTGGTTAAGCCTCTGAAGCTATTTGAACTTTTGAATTACTGTCTGACTAGAGAGCACTCTATAATCTTTTAGCAAAATGAAATTTGGTCAAAATTGTATCATGCCATGACCTTCTACTGCTTTAACTCCAGGTGGAAACTATTTTTTAGGAAAGTACTCACAGAATTGTAACTGAATTGGCCACATTCTCTGATTAGATGGGAGTTGTTAAAGCTAAAGTAAATGCTAGCTCAGGGCTCTAATCAATCCAAGTTTCTCTTAATTACAATGCCCACTACTCAATCTACCTCTAACACAACGTTTTGGTCAACAAAATATTTATTGCTTGTGCTTTCAGTGTAAGTGTATGTAGGTCATACATGTTTTTTATTTCTTCATTCTTCTTCCGTTTCAAACTCATAGCTATGAAGCTGGAATTTTCTAGCAAAATGGCTTAAACTGAACTCTTAGGGAAAAGCATAAAAGAGAATTGAAAAATTTATGGACTGAGAGTAATAGATACTACTTTTTAATGATTATATGAAACGTACCATATCCTACCATAAAAGGGAAATTATATGAAAAGACAAAATTAAGAGCCTTCAATTAAGAAACTATGAGTAATTTACTAACACTATGAAACTACTTGTGCTGTATAAGTCTGCTGAACAGGAAAGACACATTAAAATTGAATATAAATATTGAGTATTTGATTCTAATTTTATGTTGATCATGTCTGAAGATTTTAAGTATTAATTTCATTATGCCTCTGTAGACGTAAGTTAATTGGAGGTGTGACTGCAGCAAAGCTGTGAGCAAAAATATACTCTATTTAGCAACATAAATTAAGAAAACAAATACAGGCTTGTGCTGAGCTTAAAAACAGAGGTCCTCCATAGCCCATGTATCTTCACTGGATTCCAGAGATTTGATTGAGATTTCAAATCAGAAATATAACTGTATCAAACTATCAAATGTCAAACTTTCTTGTGGCACTTTGTGTCTTCATACCTGTTTTATATTAAATCTCACTAAATTTCCTTAAAGTCCATCTCTAGACAGAGAGGAAGAAAGAATAGAACAGACAGTTACTCTGAAGTGTGCTTCAAGATTTCAGGGAAAGGATTAACTTGCAAGGGAACAGTGCAAATTACAGACCCTTTCCTGGCTGCATAAACTTGACATGTGTAACAGCTGATTGCTGGTACCCTGCCAAGTTCTGTGCTCCTGCACATTTACTTAAAAAATCCCACCTAAATTACCATTATCTCTGCAAGAGATTCCTTCAGTCTAATCTCAGGAGTTACTCATAACCACAAGAAACAATCATGCTATTTTTACCTGTGAGGCTGAACATTAAATGGACACTATTTTTCCTAGGGGCATTGCTAATAGGTTAGCAATGTAACAATGTTACAGAGGAATCTTTTCCAGGATAATTCTCTGGAGTTCTGTGGAATACTCCACAGAGCCCAAAGGAAGACCACGGCTAGGAGGCAGGATTAAGTAGCTTTCTAGAAAAGGCTGCAGGTGGTACACATCATCTTCAGCATCAACTCTCACCTGGGAAACAACAGGCATCAGGTAAATGGGCACTTGGCAGACGCTACCACCACTCCACATTTTGTTCAGAACTTGTGATGTAAAGTTATTTTGTTCGGAATTGCGTTTGTAGTACTGTCTTATTTTTAGCTTCTATTGGTTTAATGTATAGCTTCAAAAAAGCCCAACCAACCAAAACAAACTCAGCTGTTGCCTTTGTATTTAGCAAATTGGGATATTGTTTTTTAATCAAATTAATTTCATATGAAGATTTCTGTTCCAAGTTCTTCACAACCACTTCTACTTGTTTATGTCTTCCAATAAGATCAAAGTACAGTTGACTAATATTGTCCTGAAACACTTTTCGTAACTTCAGCTTTTATCTGCCTCATGAAGCAGATGATTGATGGCCCATTATATTACTCTGCTCCATAGTGTGTCACAATGTTTCCCTTAGAATGTGGCAATGGCCACAAACAAATTTTCAATTTTGATGTGTACTGCAAGCTCAAACATCTGACTTTGTAACATGTCAATGAAATGGCCACAAGGTCAGGCTAACTTGCTTTCAGCAATCTTTGGCCCTTGATATAAAACTCAAACTCAAGAAACAGATTAGTGTCTTCAGAAATAAGAAGTCAGGGTTCAAAGCTGAAGACTTTGTTAGAAAATAGGCCACTCAGTTTAAACATTTAGTGTGATCTTAACTGTTTTAGGCAAATTACATTTCAGGTGATGGGATGTGTAACAGTGGAATTCAATAAGATGGGCTTTGTCTTAGAAAAACTATACTAACTTGAAAATTATCAAGAATGTAAGAGCTATACTAAAGACAATGCAAATTTGGGATCAAACAGGGATCAAGCATTTGATTCCTCTGATGAAGCCAAGAGAAAATTTACTAGTTTAGTTTCAAAGAGCCTCAAATCAATCCAAACAATTTCTATTCCCTAACATCACAGTTTCTGACTGGAACAGCCAGTTTTCAATAGAAAGGCACACACATTAATTCAACTAGAAGTATGTGAGACAGAATATTCTTCAATGTTCAGTCCTAAGATACCGTGAGCTTGAAAACTTTCCTTCTGCTGCTCTTAAAAACCCTATTTTTCTTATTGAGACACACCTGAATGTAGCTGCCTATGGAAGAAGTCTTAAATTTAAATAAGACTGCAGTGGTACAAACATTGAAGAAAAGTAGGGGGAGCAAGTAGGTCTGCATAACTAGTAAGATATTGTATAAGTTTACTCCAGCTGTAATTTCTTCTAGCTGTAAGACTTTTGGTTTTTTTGTTTGTTTTTCTGTTTGTTTGTTTATTCTTGTGTTGTTTTGTTTTTGGGGTTTTTTTTAATCAAAACTTTACTCCTGGAGTTACACAAAAAGTAATTTATTGCCTGAAAGCTTTCACAGTGATTTGTATTTCACAAGATGAATAGACAGTTTCATAAACGAAAAAACAAAGTTGTTGGAAAAAAACCCAAAACAGTAATTTTTGTCCTGGAAACAAATGACAGCACTCCCTAGACGACCTGTGATATAAATGTGTTTCCTTCAGGACACTCCAGCAAGAGCTTTGGATGCAACCCTTGGGCACAATTTGTGCTTCTTCCACCATTCCTGTGCAGCACTTAGATCTGTCTGCAGAAGAACACAAGATCTGGCAGCTGTTAATTACACACACATGAGCACGACATTTTCCTTGTAGGCTGCTGAACCCGTGGCAGCAGAAGATGTTACATTAAGAGTTACTTAAGAATACAAACTGCCTCCAAAGCTCAACAGAACAGTGACTTACTTGAGCCATTCTCTCCCTGTCCTGTGACACAGAAGGATTTTAAGCTTGTGAGCTTTGTTTATGCAGGAAAAAGACTAATGTAACAGATACCTGAACCTTCTTGTCTCTCATTACAGAATTTTAAAGCTTGCACTTTTAAATTGCATAATTGTAATCACAGTATGCAGCATAACATGTGGCTTAACTATGATAAAAGGTTCAGCTAGTAAAAGAGCTGGCTGATTAAATGTGAAGCAGAACAGTCTTAAATATTGTGAGTTATGTTCAACGACTGTTCTTACGAAAGCTACAGAGAAAAAATTGATGGCTTTGGTTTTTATTTCTTTCCCTCTAGGATCTTCAAGTTCACACAAAGTAGAACATCACTGTTCATTTAACTACAGTATTACATAGGTCTAAAACATTTATTGTATGGTTTTAACATTTAAACTGTCTAGAATTACATCTGCAGATGACTGCTTGTGCAATGTCCTCATCTTAAACAGTTCAGGTCAATCATACACTGCCTTCTTTGATAAAGAGCTTAACAAGCTTTACTGGCATCTAGTTTCTTACACGACAATAAAAATAAAAATCTGGCTCAATGTTGTTTTTTTAGACTTTGTAAAATCTCTTAAAATACTTAGTGTGATTTTCATTTATCCCCAGACTTCCACAAGAGCTTTTCATTTATCCCCAGTTTTTCACAAGAGCTTTTTTTTTTTCCTATTATTGTATCTTTTTTTCTTGGTTTTGTTTTAGTACAACAGACTGCTGTGTTAGAATGAATTTTTAGAAGTCTCTGTTAGAGAAGTTAGCAAAAAAAAAATTGAAAATGAGATTGTATCTCAAATACTTGTAACATTTACTTACCATCACAATAAGAAAGTATCTCTCAGTAATGTGCAACATTTGGCTACAGCTACTAGAGCAATCTGAAGGAAGTACTATTTTTTAACTCTGCACGGAAGCTTGAAAGTGGCAGAATTTATTTTCTATTTTTCTTTAATTCACAGGAAGCAGCAATACATTTTAAAAATGTTTATTCAGCTTCAGGTACCTCTTCTAGAGATACCTGTAGTATATTTGATGCACATCTTCCCTCATTACTTCAAACACACTTTGAGGTAATTTAGGACAAGACATAAGAGCACTTGCAAAAAATAAAAGCAGGAGATCAGTATTAAAAAATTTTAGGCAGGATAAATAGAAAAATATTCTGTCTCCCTTTCACTACAGATAGTTTCAGCATAACACACTTCAAAAAGCAAAATAAAGGCACAAAGTCCAAGTGAATTTCTAAAGCAAATCTGAATTAAGCAAGCATTTCACCTGTGTTAACATTTCAGGGATTGGGCCCACAGCAATAGAGAAGACAAAGCATCCCTGAGGCAGATTGTCTCAGGTCATTTTGCACCTCACTTAGAGGGATGAAGGAAGGGAAAAAAAATACCAAAATTAAAAATCAAACTTTGTAATGCTGTCTCCCATCAGGGCAAACAATGACCCATCTCTACAGCAGCATCTCCATTTATGCCTGCCAGCCAATACTGACTGTCAGTATTAACTGCATGAAGGAACATATATCCAGAGAGATTTGTGGAAATGCCAGCAGTGGTGTCCTGCTGTCCCACAAGGACCTTTCAGTATTCCAGAGATACAAGGCACTTGCTGGGAAAACCTGAGATGAAACCTGTGAGTTTAGAAGATGGTCCTCTGCCCATTCAGTGATAAAGGTGTGCCATACTTTCTCTGTTATAATTCCAAGAAGGAACTCTGGTTTAAAATGTGACATCTTCTGGCTACATGAAGATTATTCCTTTGCAAAACATAACTTTACCCTCTCATTTATATGCTATACAGCGGTATTCTAAGTGAGATATTTTTACAGTTGAGAAGACATAGACAATGCAAGTTAGTTTTTCATATGAAGTTAAAAAAGCTAATCGGAGTCTTCATCATCAAGGTATTCCTCTGCATTACTCAATGTTCGGACTGTACCTGGAAAGAAACAAAATTTAAAAAGAGTACTAAAAATACCAGGCACAGAGGTAACAAGACTGACATAATTCACAGTAGTGATAACCATGTTATCCTAGATTTCTGGAACAAGAAAAATGAGTAAATTTAAAATGAACTTGCTCAATCATTTTGAGGAAAGAAATCTAAGTGAAAAAAATCATGTTTCTCTTTTTTAAGGAGGAGAAGCAGCAAAGGGAGAACAGGAAGAAAAGAAATTGCAGAGCCCAGTATTCAAGGGGCCATACTTCAAAAAAGTCTGAATCACATTTCTTCTGTACATTTCTTCTGCTCCCTTGTTTAGCAGCACAATTAACACAACAATTTTGCATTTCTATGATGCGATTTTTAATACTTTTAATCTTTATGACGTACATCCAAAAAAGACATTTGACTATCTGTCTGTACACATAAAACAAATCTGAATATTGAAGTGGAGACAAAGTAAGTTTCCTCCAATAAAGCAGTTTTAGAGATGGACCCACGATAGAAGCCTTATGTAAATAAGAACAAGGAAGAGAAGACTGCTAATATAGAACTGAATCTCTGAAAAAGAACAATGTTTCACTTCCAGACACTGGGAACACTTAAATGCAGACTCAAGAGACAGAAAATTTAAAATACTGATAATAACCAAGAAATTACAAAATCCAATAAAATATATAAATCAGTGGTGTCAGAGATACTATAAAAGGCCAA